>CM053760.1:6640095-6656464 GCA_028658305.1 Pachyuromys duprasi
ACTGCCCGCGAGACTGTGTGATCCAGTCTATAATTGGATAACTTGATTTGTTGCAAACTTTCTTATTCCAAACAGGAGACATTAAGGAAGAAGAGATCAGATCAAAGCAAGATCAAAACCTATGAGGGCCAATGTCAAATATTATAGCTCCACACTCAGTTTGTGATGAGATTATGTGAGCTCCAAGGGGCTTGTGTGTTCTACCCTTCTACATGTGTTGCCATGGACACATACAGCCTTTCCCTGGTGCTAGTTTCACTCATTGACTATAACTTTCCTTAAAGACTATTAAATTTTGCAGTATCTCATTATCCTTTGGTTCACACAGACAACTTTCCGTACCTCCTACTGAGGAGATCCAAACAGGGAGCCCAAGTGCACTGCATGTCGCCTGAATTCAAGGTCTTTCTAGAATGTTAGTGAAAGCATCTGTGAATCACTCACTCTTGCATATTGTATACCTTGTGTATTTGCAAAAAAACAGTATGTTGTAGGTGATACGAAGTTCTGCTTCCAGTTCAAGATGTACACTGTCTCACCAGACTACAGATAAAGCACCCTGCATATTAGAAAAACAGGCTTACAGGCAGCTTCTTTACAGTAGGGTACCTTGAAGAGTCTATATTTTCAGACACTGTCATTGCAAAGAAATTTGTACAGTTATTGTCTGGAGCTATGAGTGCAAGGCTTCCATGCAATGCGGCTTTCCTATTGTCCCATGCAGATCCCGTGTTCTCCTTTAATGTCACTAATCTCTTTAACAATTACAACCATTTCATCAGACCTTGGACTGGGTCTCAACATTAACTGGCTTCAGGTCCCTTCCTCAAAAAACTGCACATCCTTTCCACTTCATTCTGCTCTGTGTCACTGCACATCTGGTTAAGAGCAATACACAGTAATCATGCTACAGCATGGCTGCCATGCTATCTTGAAGATTTTCAGGACACAGTCAGAATTCATCCAGAGACACTGGAACAATGTTATTATGAATGACGTCTAGTTCAATTCACAATAGAATCCTTCTAAAACTTCATGGCCTAGCTTGCACTATCTACAGTCTTCTTAGTATTCTGGTTTTTCAAACTCCTTCCAGAATGACCTGTTATGCTCGTCTTGCAGCATTCTAGGGCTTTGCTGTTCCATGTGTTCAAACTCATCCACATTCTCCCTGGTAATCCATTTCAAAGACCACAAAACCACATAGTTAAATTCATTACATTAAAGAACCCGCTTATCTATCAGTATCTACTTTCTATATTAGTTTCTTTCCTCATTGCTGTAACAAGACATGTAATAGATTTAAGGGAAGGTGATTTCTTTTTGCTTATGTTTAAGACAAATTAGATCAACATGGTATAGAAGAAATGGTTATGAGACATGAAGCTACCCATTCTCACAGATCAATGGATCAGAAATCAGAGAGTGAGGAATATTTACAAGTAGCTGGCTTCCTTCTCTATTTCCTTTATGATTGTTCCAGAACTCTATTTCATGTGATAATGCCACCTGCCTTCACTCTACATATACTTCCTTCAGTTAAACCTCTCTGAGAAAGTTTCTTCGAAATACACCTAAAATACCTTATTAATGTCATAAGTGTTTCTTAATCTGATCAAGTTGTCATTTAAGTAATCACCACTTCCTAGAGTAGTAATGATCATTTCTGTCGCTATGATGGGTAACTGGAACAAAAGGACGTCATTTATTCTAGATACAGGACAAAGAATTAATAATAGTAATAAATGGTAAATAATCAAGAGTTCATGTAAACCTCAAGATGTTTTACCTAAAAGAGAAAAATGCAGACAGATTTTTCATGCCGTGTTAAGGAGTGTGGATCTTGCTTTGCTAGTGATAGAATGCCACAGGATGTTTTTAAACACTAAACAAGTTTAGATTAATTCATATTTTATAGGTTAAACTTTGAGGGTATTTGGAATTTCAAGGGATTCACAAAAATTATACTTAATGGTTTATGTGACAAATAATCAATCATGTTGAAAAGCTTTGAAATTTGTAGACTATCTGTCCTGAAAAAAAATGTTAATAGCTTACATATTTGGATATGGATTGAAATTGGTGAAGAATAACACTTATAAATCTAGGTGCTGTTTCAGCTAAGAAACTTTTTCTGAGTCAGAAATGGATGTTTAACTTATGAAAGGAAGTTAAACTTAAGATCAGGATTTTGGATTGACTATCATAGAATCTGCATCTTTTGCAAAATAAAGACAAGGAACACTAAACCATATATGTCGATTCCCATATGTGTCTTCCACAATACCCATAAGGTCCTCAAGTCTAAACCAATCACAAGTCCAAAATCTCATACTTGTTTTTCAAGGGTTCTGTATTTAAGGGATTAAATTAAAACAAAAAGAAGACAAGACAATCAAGTCAGCACAAAATCTAATCAATGTAGTATATTTCTGTCTTCTTTTCCTCTTAGAAAGCTTTTAGTGACTGTTAGATTGACCATCAGTGTGCTTATAGCAAACATTGTAAAGGCCATAATGCATTATAAAGACAACTGTGCACAACCATTGGGCAGAGCCATCAGATGCACTGTAGTAAATGGTGAGTACAGATATAGCCAGAGAACAAAGCAGCAAAGAGTTGAGATGAATCTCAATAAAGAATGAAAGCAGAGAGTCTTCTTGTTTCTCTTTTTGAAAACTTTGATCTCATAAATTGAAACAGTGTCTTATTGTTCTGAACAAAATTCCTCCTCTCTCAGAGGAAAATTCCATGAAAATTAATGTCCACTAGCACTAGTGTTTGTTTGAAGTAAAGAGTCTATTATAACTCCATTAGAAGGGAATTGCTTGTGGCATCAAATTACTGTGGGAAAGCTGCTATGCTCCGCCTTCCCATGCACACATTGCTAAGACCCCATAGAGAATCCATTAGTAGGACCCAGAGTCACACCAGCCTATAATTTCTCTTTGCCTTAGGAAAACAGTAGCCTGTAATTTTTCTTTGCCTGAGGTTTTAAAAGGCTATTGCTGGCTGAGTCTCAAGCTCAACTCAAATCCTCGATCCTGTCTTCATACTTCTGATGAAAGAAGATACTATGGACATAGTTTGTCTTGCTTTGTAACATATGTAATGAGGAAAAAATGCCTGTTGCCTGAGATCTCTTTCCTGATTTTTTATTATAAGCTTGATTTTAAGTTTATAAGATAACCTCAATTATTTGGTCTTCATCTTATATGATGTATTTTTCTCATTTAAAAGTTTTTATTATTTGGTAAGATTTTTAACACTAGTGAGTAAACATAGATTCCTTGTTCTTATGGAAAGCCATATGAGAATGATCACAGTACATTGTGCAAAAACATTAATATATTGATGCTCTAACTGATGTTGCATTAAAATTAGTATCTGTTAGTTATGAACACAAATATTAATTATCAGAGTAAGTCAAACATGGACTATATTTACACAAAGACACAATAATCCATTGGTAGTTTTAAAAGATTTATTTTTAATTTTATTTATGAGTGTATGTGCTTACAGATACCAGAAAACACTCCTCAAGAAGAGCAATAAGTACTCTGAATCTTTGAGCCATCTCTTCAGTCTCTAATCTTGTAAATTCAATGGAGAGAAATGACATAAACCTTAAATATGTAGTGTTTATACATACTAACGGCAACAGTTTTAATTTAGAAATATGAAACTTTTCCCTAATATCAAAGCTATGTTAAAGTTCATGAGTTAAATGACTTGAACATCATTCTTTGAATATGCTGAGCACAGTTCCAGTTTAGGAATTTTAGAACTGTTGGTTCCCCTTCTTGGAGCTCTATAGGTAAATCTATATAGCTACATATCTGTAGATAGAAAAACATCACTGCATTACTTCATTTAAGTCTCAATTCAAACACAATCTTAAGAAACACATGTCTGCTCTAACAAGGCACAATACTCCATTTATCTGGCCCTGTCTCTTTACTTAGATTATTAAATGTAGTAGTACTTAAAGTATGCACACGATACAGGTTTGCTTCTTTACTGCTTGTGTCTTCCTACCTGAATGTCTTCTTGAGTGTGATACTGTTTTTCTCTGAAGCACACTCACAACTACAACAGTTTGCTGTAGGTCTTCAAACCCTGGAGTCTATGCATCTCTTTGCCACATAGTAGAATATATGTTCTACTGACTTCACATTACAGAATTTTAAAGTTTGATGAAAGAAGTTGTCCAATTTCTTTAAAAAAAACAGCTCAAAATGTGTATGATATAATTCATAAGCTTTAGAACAAATTAGGACAGAGACAACTATAGAATATTTTACCATTTATTGTTTTGCCATTTATTTTTTGGTCAAACTGCTAGCTCTTCACTTTGAATTAAAGGTATCAATAAATACCTATGTACACTACTTAAAACCAGTATTATCATTTATTTTAGCTGGATAAGATACATACATGTCTCCTTGTGAAATACATGTTCTATGGAATTCCACACTGATTGCAAGAATCTCTAAAATCCATACTGAATATCAAATGTATACTCGTTTTATTATTAAAGGAATACAACATTTTATTATTTCTTCTCCCATCCTCTTCCAAACTGATTGTGCAATTCTTTTGAAGATTTTCCTGTAAAGAAAGTCTCTGGAATCCTTCTCCAGAATATTCTGATTAGCAGCCTTCATGCTCTTCAATGACACCAGCTTTCTCCTGTTCTTCATATTGATACCACTGCATTCTCTCGCTTAAGTTTATGGGAATAAACCCAATTTGATTTCCTTTCCAGAATTCAAACCAACAACACATTACTGTTTGTCAAATATCCAGATTTACTAGTAGTTTTCCCCAGGTGTGGCACACTTAGATGATTATAACAGCTTATTGTCATATGGCACAAGAAGATTTTTAAATATACAATTCAGAATACAACTTAATTTTTGCTTTTGGCAAATGGCAAGTGGTGTGTGGACTAGCTTTTTACAGTACCTACTTCTGGCAGCAAAAGAACTAAGAAAACCTTTATACGGAAGAATTCTCAATCATAACATCCTTGTGGGTATTCCTAGTTAGATAATCTCTTCTGGAACCATTTCTTTGGCATAAAACACACTCATGTAAAATGTATGAGCATCTCAACAAAATACTTCAATTTCTGACTTCCCGTCCTTTGTGCTGTGCTTGTCAATAATTTTACTTATATATACGTTATGCCTTATTAAATATAGGGTTTTTGTTTGTTGTTGCTTTACTAGTCAGTTTTATTTTAGTAAAATTTTAAGACAGAATATCATCTGCTATGTTTTCCTGCATTTTTACCTTTCCAGGTCATTTTTTCCTTTGTGAATATATGAGTTTCTCTCTGAAACACTTTTTTTCAGCCTAGAAATTTCTTGACCATATCTTCTAATGTAGAACTCTGAAGGACAAATCCAGTCAGCATTGTAATTCCAAAAACGCTTAGTTTCCCTTGTATTTTAAAGGAAAGCTTTCGTAGGATAACTTTCTTCCTTCCAAAGTCTATTATTTTCTTTTGGTTTTTGGCATATAATGGGAAGTCATGTGATTTCCCGCTTCCCCCCACATGTATAATGTTCCTCTGAGGACTTTCTCTTCACCAACAATGAACTCATCCACTTGATATTCTTGGATGAAATTTCATTTACAGACATTCAGAGTCTTTCTCACTGAGCTTCTTGGGTGTGTAAATCAATACATATATATTCTGTGAGCTTAAGAAACCATCACCCAATGCAGCCAGTCCTGATAAGACCTGATAGGCTGGGGTCAGAGGGAAGAGGAGGAGGACTTCCCTATCAGTGGACTTAGAGAAGGGCATGGGAGGAGATGAGGGAGGGTGGGATTGGGAGGGGATATGGGAAAGAGCTACAGCTGGGATACAAAGTGAATAAGCAGCAATTAATTAAAAATAAATTAAATTTAAAAATAATTTTAAAAGAAATCGTCATCCTTGTTTATTCAAAATTATTTTCTTACTTTCCTCTCCAACATCATATGAGGATATACCTTGACCATTCTTTTCAAATGTGTGTGTGTGTGTGTGTGATTCTTCTAGTCCAATTGTAATAGGCTTAAATATCCTGAATCATGGTTATAGAATAGTCTCTTCTGTGATGTCTAATACATAGCTAAATTTATTTGACTATTGTTTACCTCAGTCACTCCATTTTCAATTTTAATATTTCCATTTGCTTATTCCTAAAATACATTGTTATTTGTCTCCTAATTTTGTTCGTGTATTTTTGGAATTTCTGAGCACACATTAAAAAAAACTTTTTATTGTTTCACATCATGCACTCCAATCTCTCCATCCCTCCATATCTGCTCCCTGCCCTTGCAACCCCCCCCCAAAAGAAAAAAAACAAAATCTTGCTGTGGAAGCTGCAATGTGCCATGGTATTGCCGACATAAGGTTACTGTGTTTATTCAAATTCTGATTTCTATACCCTCCCCATAGCTGGCTGCAATCCTTGTTCTAAGAACCTCCTGTTTCAATGTTGTATAAACACTGCTCCCCAATTTTTCCCTGATATGCCAATAAAGCAGCTTATAGCTACTGAGCAGGGGAAAGAATAGGGTGGACTTCCTACCAGACAGGGGAGGAGGAGTTAGAAGAGGAAGTGGTGGATTGAACCATGGGCAGAGGTTTAGGAGATATCAAGAGAAGACCTGGAGCAGAGAAAATTGGGGTGTGCGCTAGGAGGAAAACAGATTATCTTAGAAAGTTAATAATAGAGTAATAACTGCTCAGTTGTTGTGTTATGAAGCTTATTATTTAAAAAATATAAGAGAGTCTCAATTAGTTATGTGATAGCTGGGTTAAGAGAGAAACTGAGAAACAAACACAGTTTTATAAAGATAAATTTAACATGGTGTGTCACATAGTATACCCTTTTAAGAAAACTTATTTTAAATCCCCATATTATTCAATTTCTCTCTACAATGGCTCAGGAATGTAATCCATGGGATTTTTTTTCAAAGATGGAATATGAACAAATAATTGTGTATAAATTTTTGGTATTTTGTTAACATCAAGAAACAAGTAAATAACATGAAAATGAAATAGTATGTGAAAGATATATGTGACCTTTAAGAGATGAAAGATAGAACTCAGTGATACATACACGCACACACATATATATGTGTATATATATATATATATATATATATATATATGGGATGAGTGGATTTTTGTGTGTGAGATACATTGAAAGCAGATCACATTATTAAATATTATTAAATACCACAGACTAACAAATAAAAAGCCATGTTTTAAAAAATGTGTTTAATCTTTTAAAATTGCTGGGCAATGAGGTCCATTGCCCCCCAAACATTTCAGGCCAATTCAGGCTAACCGATGCTTTTGTTTACCCTCTAGAACTTAGCAGTAAAATCCTATTGCTGAAGACACCATGTGCTTGAGTCATAGAACATGCAAATATCATAACAGTGCTAACTGTAAAACTTCATTTCTACTGGCCACCATTCCCATTTCTGAAGGGAGCTATCTGTACGCTACTGAGAGAGAAAAGTAAACATCAATCTTTACCCAGCTAGAATCCTGTGAGCTACAATAATGACTGGCCTGGCAAGGTCTGCCCGCCACTGCAATAGTTGCTCAAACATCACGGGAGCACCTAACTACTTTCTAATTGAATTGAGGGCCTCTTACAAAAAGAAAAAAAATGGCACCCAGATCTGGCACCATTGTTTGGCCAGGACCTCATGGCTATACAGATCATAGGTCATGGGGAGAACCTACTATGGTCATTCTGCTTAATGGGCATAGTATTAAGCGGTCTCATAATGGCTTGTCGTTACACATATTAATGATACATCTCTCAGCCCACATCGGAGAAACTCCTCTTGTAGCAGATGGAGAGTAAGAGAAATTCAAACCTAGCCAGAGAAGAGAGACTGCTGAATGCTGAGCCATAAAGAGAACATTTATACCACGCTCCCTTCTTTTACGGCTCAGGAAACACTGTGGAAGTGGGGGCAGAAGAGCCAGAATCAACGCTGAATACAGGAGACAGCATCCTATGTGTAAGCGTTGCAGCTCTGAGCAGAAAGGTACCCTCGCAGTCTGGAGCCAAGGAATACCACAAAGTCGCACCACACAGCAAACCTCACACAGGACATTTATTGAGAGACACAAAGGGAGGAGGCACCCTCTGCTCTGAGGGAAGAAGCAAAGGACTGAGCAGGAGGCAGGCTTTATATAGTGTTTCTGGGAAGAGGGAGCTTTCCAGAGTAGCCTGGGATTGGTGAAGTTTTGTGGCCTGGTCTTCAGGCAAGCTCAGTGATTGGTGGGATTTGGCGCTCAGAGATTAATGGGATTCTGGGCACTGATAGTGGGCATTTTTTCTCTATAGGAAAGAGATTGGCAACACGCATCTTGAAGACTAGAAACTGCCATTTCTGACCATTATGGTTTGGGGTGAGACCAGGACACTTGCCCCCCAAGGTACTCACAACTATGTACACACAGGGCAGCTGAACATACGAACTCATATCGCTTACCACAGTTTCACAAGCCCTGTGAAAGCTCAAGCCAGACCAAATCTCAGAATGAAGAGGAAAGGTAGACATGAAGTCTCACCTCTAGCCAAAGAGCTAATGGCAAGTGATAGCTGCTAAGAGAGGGTGTCTCGTTTTTGTTTGTTTGTTTGTTTAGGAGTGTTGCCCCTTACCACACTCCAGTGGAAGACAACAAACACATCTAAGAATATACTAGCAGCACAAATTGAGCTGGATGAATAGGGATAGTGGGGGAAAGGCATAAGAGTGTGTGCATAGGGCAGGTCGGGGTGGAAAAGTATATCTAGGAAGAATTAGGGAGGGGTAAATACAGTCATAAGTCATTTTATAAAATTCTCAAATAATTTATTTTAAAAAGGAATAGAAACCGAAGAGTAGAATATATACTTTCTGGCCTTTCAGCAACAGAACCAAAAATCTGGGCCCAGGGTTCTTTTCTGAGACTTACACTCCAACCAAGGACCATGCATGCAGATAACCTAGAACCCCTGCACAGATGTAGCCCATGACAGCTCAGTGTCCAAATGGGTTCCCTAGTAAAGGGAACAGGAGATGTCTCTGACATAAACTCAGTAGCTGACTCTTTGATCACCTCCCCTGAGGTGGAGGAGCAACCTTACTAGTCCATAGAGGAAAACAATGCAGCCAGTCCTGATGAGACCTGATAGGCTAGGGTCAGATAGAAGGGGAGGAGGACCTCCCCTATCAGACTGGGGGAGAAGAGGGAGGGAGGGCAGGATTAGGAGGGGGATAGGGAGGGGGCTACAGCTCGGATACAAAGTGAATAAATTGTAATAAATAAATAAAAATTTTTAAAGGAAAAAAGTTGTGTTAATTCTTAATTTCTATCATTTCTGAGTAGTTCCACTGATGGGCTTGTCTTCTGAGTATGGGTTTATTATTCTACATTTTCATATTTATCTTGATAGCCATTATAATATTATAATATTACATTGTTGTGTGTCCTCATTTTATTGTCTACTTTGAAAGAACATTGAATTCTATTCTGGAAGTCAATATCATTATTATTGTTGTTATTTGAAAGCCACAGTAATTTTTAGAACTTGTTTTCAGCCTTCTGTGACATGTTTTGAATGATCCTTATTCCCCAATCAATTTGGTATCACTCCTAAAGTATACCCTCCCCAAATCTCTTCTGGCTGCTCTAGGTACTTAGTCCATTGTTAACCTATTCCGGATAGCCACAGTGTTCATGTTTTCCTACCCATGATGATCCCTCTTATAAATGGCATTCTTTTTTCATTTATACTGTACATAATTGTCTTTTATCAAAGTTGCTTTTTGCCAAGCCTCCTTGATACCAGCACAGTATTCAACGAATGATCTATCCCAGTTTATCCACAGCATAGAATTTAGCAAGACATACAATCTTTATGAATTTTTGTGGTTCTTTGTTGACATAGCTTTATCTTTATACTCTGTAATAATAAATTCTTGTTGTGGATATGAGCATGTTTTTGTTTTAATCCCAGATGTGAGATGTGGGACTGATTCAGATAGTCCACTGCAGCAGACCATTTGCCTCGTGAATGCTCTGAGAGGAGCTCTTTGCCAACTGCAGATAGTTTAAATGTGAGAACTCAGGAAAGAGAATAAATGCCAGAGCCCAGAGAATGCGGAGAAGCTCCAAGAAAGAACAAGGCTGCTTGCCCTCTCCCCTGGGGCTCCTGGTTGCTGTTGTTGCACTGAGACAAGAAGGTGGAGATCTCCTGAAAGGAGGATTAGACTGGCTCCAAGGTACCTGATGACCCTAACGAGCAGGAAGCAGCTAAGAGAACTGCACCCCCTCTCCCACTCACCCTTTCTGTCTACTACCTGGTGTTTTGGTATTGGAAGAGATTGGGGTAAAGTAGAGAGAAAGAGATACAAGAAATGTAAACGAAAAAGGCTTTTTTTAAAATTATGCCAACAAATTCTTCTCATTATTGTAAATAATATGTTTTTAAGAAATTCAGCTAAGTTGTCTAAAATACATTTTTGAACACATGTTCATACTCTACTATATTTAAAAATGTAAAGATCACAAAATATGCGAATATATCTTCTATCAAGTGTCATTAAACCTATATAATGACACTATTATCTTCACTTGTGATTGCAAATTCATATACAATAACAATACTTAGAAATTTTTGATTGGCACACATTATTTGTAGAAAACTATGAAGTACTATGTGATATTTTATTAATGTATATACTTGATAATAATCAATGCAGGATAACAAAATTGCCTATAACATTTATTCTTTTTAATCTCTGTTTTCTTTGTGCTATGTACATTAAAAGGACCTTCTTCTAAACTGAAAAGCATAGAGCACCTTAATAGTTTTATTATGATGCAAATAGCAACTGATTCACCCAATCATACCACTAAATGGCTTGTATAATGTTTACAAAGTAGTCTAGCCAACACTGCAGGAGACCTCAGATCATTTTCACTTCTCTGAGAAGAAATCCCACATCTCTTAGTCATCATGCTCAAAGTATCTTATCTCCTCCAGGTATAGTCAGACAGTAATCAAGTTGGTTTCTTCTTGTTCATCTGGTGTAGACATTTCATTTTAAGCAGGAACAACACATCATGCAGTTCTTTATGACTACTCTTTTATCTTAGTATAACGGTTTTGTTTGGTTAGTTCTATCCATGTTGTAACATGCATTAACACTGTATTCACTAAATAGGTAATATTCCATGCTGAGGTATATTTTAGAAATTTGTTCATTTTTTGAGGGCATTTATATTATTTTTAAATTTGGCTTCCATGAAATAATGTCAGCGTAAACATTTTAATCCAAGATTTTTATAGATATGTGGTTCTTTTTTGTAATTACTATATACATTATAGGAATAAAATTGCAGAATCACATTGTAATTATATATTTGACTATTCTCAGAGAAAAATCCAGATCTCAAAATTTCAGGACACTTTAACTGAATTTTCTTGCCACTTCATAACTGGGAAAACTGAACCCATTAATATGTGAAGGATGATTATGACGCTCTATCTTAGGTATGAAATCCACAGCTTAGGACCAGTTCCCTTACCAACAAATTTTCCAGAACCACTCCACATAACTTGTAGGAGCATGTAGAGGGAACTTGCAGGTTTAATGTAAAGAATATTTTAAGGATACCAAAAGAAATCTCAGAGGTAAGACAAGCCTTTGAGGTAGAATAGGATTCCGAGTCGCACCCTCCAGAATGTTGCTTGGCTATGCAAGCTAGGTCTTGCAATAGACAGGTACAGAGGAAATGCATAAGTAAAGGTGAAACATTTATCAATTCAACTAGTATTATCAAGTCATAAGAGGAATATATGGCTGTAGGGATTTGGCTGGGTCTTACATGATGCAGTAAGACATACTTTCTCCAAACATGAAAATTCTACCTTTATTCCATGCGTTTCTTTAATTTAGTTCATTTCTAGGTTCCTACTTTATGGATACCTCACTGAAAGCCTATCATAAAACACTACATATTTTAGAGACAACTTCAAAACAATAGAATAAAATCAAGTACCAAAAGATACAATGGTGGTACTACTTTATATGGAGTCAAACATTCTCTGCTCATACACTTGTGATCCATCCCAAGAAACAAGTCCCTCTGTCTCTGCGCCATAGCTCTGGAGCATTCTGTTGCCAACAGCAAGGCACCTGAGCTTCTCCTATGGTTAGGCTGCATAGCCAATATTGATACATCACAACAAAAGGCTCATGTTAATGGCTCTTGGCTGTTCAGGAGACCCTAGGATCAATGTAAGTTTATACATATATATGCATATGTGTATGTATATGCATGTGGAAAACAATGAGGATGAATAAATTATGATAAAAGAATAAATATGGACACTGGTGTGTCTGTCCATCAATTAAATAAGTTACAAATAAAAATTCCAGTCACTGGGAAAAATTGGGGGGAAAACAAAAATTTAACATAAATTCATCTAGAGAAAGATAATTGAAGTAACAAGCTGATGTACTATGATATTGTTATTTTACATTCTGTACAAACATGATACAGTCACAATTAAACATAATAAAACATTTGTTATATTATTTGAACGATTACTTTCTATGTGTAGTAATAATGTGGCGAGTCAAGGAAGCCTTGAGTGAATATGTAAGGAGAAAACAAAGTCCTGAGTCAATGTGTTTTATTGACCAGTGCCAATGCCTCACACAGAGGGAATTGCACAAGCCTTCCTCTGCTTCATGTGTGAATGCTGAGAAAATGGACAGAAAACATCCCACATATTTCCCAACCTGGTTGGTTATAACCTGAAACTGCTTCTCAAAACAGACCAACCCCAGAGACGAGTTAACCTGCCTTTCTGTGCTGTATCCTAACAACACTGAGGTTGAGGATTGTTGTAGCTGTTGCGACTTCATCAGAGAGAATTCAACCAAATTCAGCTTTTCTCTACCGGTGTCTATGTGTCTGTCCTTTCTTCCTTCTGACATGGCCCAAGTTACCTCAGTCAGATTTCCAGGACTAAGCTGTGCTAGCTGTGGCCACAGCTTTTGTTTTATTTCAAAAGTATTTTTCTAGGTTTTCTAAGAAATATTATTTCTTTTGTTAAAATATAATCATACAAATAAAATATATAAGCCAGCAAATGTTTAAATTATTCATAACATTTGAGACTATATGAAACCTGGATCTCTTTTGTGTAGTGGATCAAATTACCTTAAATTGCTGTTTCTCATATACTGATGGGCTGAATGTGTTTACCACTAATCGTTTTGATTATTTTTTGACAGCTTGTATACAATTAAATATTTCATGTCACATAGTAGAAGCCTACAGACTGGACTGTGTGGATCACTAAAAGACTGGTGCTCAGTCCACCATATTTATCAGGACTATTCCGTTTATCCTAGTCACCTGCAGCTTTTGTACCTTAATTTCTGTAACAGCCACCTGTGTTCATCGTGATTTCTCCGTAAGCCAGGGTTTTATCTCTATTCTTCATTCTTTGAGTGTCAGTTGAGTAAAGCCAAGTTGCTTCTTGAAATCAGAACTGAGTCTACTGTGTCCAAGAAGGATTATTTTTTTAAAATCTTAGAATATAAATAGTTTAAAGAAACTTTCCCCTACTGTAAATGGCACACAGATGGTGCTTCACTGCGCTCTAAATCAATTCCAAAAATGTGCAACATCCGCAGTGAGGAGGGCTGAGGAGGCTGGAGCTCCATGGAATCTTTACAACTTGAGAATGCTTTTTCAGATTTAGGTTTGAATTGTATTATTTACAAAGTTATGAGGAAAAAACTTTTCAAAAGAAATAACTTTGAAAACACCCATGTCTAATAAATTGTTTTAATTTGCATTATATGCTATTCCACGAATAGGAAGAGCCTAAAAACTCAAATATTTCCGACTTCACCCCCACACTCTGGCTAGCTTTTGTGTTCACAGATGGAGATTTTAACAATTTTATTTGGATTTCATTCTTCCTCAAAAGATTTATCATCTGTTTCCAGAACATTATCTACATGTTTTATCTTTTTTTTAAGTTTAGTTATTCTCCTTTTCCTTTCAAGTCTCTTCTACTTTACACCTTGTCTTTATGCTTAGCTTTGGGCCTGATGGTGATAAAAATGAGAGAAAAGCAGGTAAATAATCAGAGAAGACAGCAAAGGAAGAAAGGAGCAAGCACAGTGTCAGTGACTCATATGATTCTGGGGAGGTTTGGCATGTGCCAAATAGTTGTAGCTCAAAACACTGTCACCATTTCCATCAATGATCCACACAGTGTGCCAGTATTTTCCATCATGGAATTAAAGATGACTTGAAAACAGCCCCGAGATTGTTGGCATCTATGAAACATAGAACTAATGCTAATCAAAGCATACAATATCTGGTTAGATGCTGTCCTGTTCTAAACAAATATGTGAATCTGAGCTCTCAAAATCGGATAAGGATCTCAAACTGGAAAGATAAATCACATTGCACACCTTTTGAAAAAACTACATGGAGACCTGCCTACTACCACGGAAGCTTTTTAAAACACACAGAAGACAACATCTCCCAGTCATCTATATGATCATGAAGAGGAGCCATACAGCTTAGTTTACAGTATGACATGTAGCTGTGATTTTAAGTAGGTCAGATGTATTGATTGCATTTTCAAATCACCCTGGGTCGTTCATTGTATGACTTCATCATAAGTGAAGAAACATTTGTATTGGTTTTGGTATACCATTTTTCATGTGAGTCACATTCAAATTACTCTTTCATGATTTCTGTTCCCCCATTGAAGTTCCTCTTTTGTTACTGATATTACATACTTTTATCAATAGGTTATTGGCTATATTAACACAACTCTTGGGAAAACTTCTAGGTATTTGATTACTTGAGACAAGTAAACACTTCATTGTTGCTGTCAGCCATTGTTCATTTTCTTTGTTTTATTATCCTGAAATTAAATAGTCAGAGGATTGAGTCAGTCTCATTAATAATTACTCACTGCACCAATGACTTCAAACTTCTTCAGTGATGGACAGCAAAATTCTGTGCTGGGTGTTTTATGAAAATATGTACAAGTAGGAGATGCTGTGGATTTTATACAGTGCTTGTAGTGCATCTTCAGCTCTCATCAGGGCATGTTGTGACAAAAAGATATCTCTGAAGTTATCTTTTTTCCAAGTGATAGGCTGCTTAGGCTTGCTACTCAAGTTCTGTGATTTCAGTACATATGAATTTTTTGTCATTGCATACCATTAAAACTGGAATTGTAAAAATTCAGCAAAGAAATGTGCCTAGCCAGTAAAATCCAAGCAGATTCTCAATGTAATTATTTAAATTAAAATATATCACTAAAACCAGATCTACTATATACTAATGACAATATACACAAAATGCATATGTTTCTTAAACATTTAATAGGTAATGCTCTAAGAACAAAAATGATGTAGTTAAATGCTTTAATTCAGTTTAACAATAAGTACTTCTATGACAAAATCATTATTAAAGCATTAGATTATTAAATTTCATTGTGAAAAATAGAAATCTACCAGAATTTCCCATTTCATTGCACTGGAGTCTAAAATGAACTTTTTTGATATATTTATGACAAACATATCCATGGAAGTTTATGAAAAATTATTCATTACAAGAATGGCACAAAAAGTTTCCAAACTGGATTACTGCCAAATGCAAAGGAATTTAAGGCAGGGTGTTCTGACCCAAATGACTCCAATTTGCTTTTAGACATTTGGTGTTTTAACAAACAAAATGTCCATTAATTTGAGCCATCTGGGAAGCGCTTCTGTGCTTGCACCATAAAGTGGAGACTTTTCTGCCCTGCCATCTTCAACAGGATATGCTGAGAATTTAACATGAGGCAAGAGAGTCTCAACCTATGACTTATTCATCTTTTCTGAGAAAGGCTCTTTCTGGTCTTTGCTTATACAGTCTACTTTACATTACCTCTGTTTCCTCCCTCTTCTTTTCTTCATTCTCTTCTGTGTTCTTACTGTAAATTCTTGCCCAACCACAGTTCCCACAATCCTATTCAGGAAAGCAATGTTTTTTAAACTCCTGTAATTCAAAATACACTCTCCCTATATGTGTCTTTTCCAACACTTGTTTTTTTAATGTAATTTTTTATAATTTATTTATTTTTATATCAATCACAGGTTAGGTACTTTGCATCCCAGGCATAGCCCCCTCCCACCCTCCCATTCCCTCCCTCATCTCCCTCTTCCCCGCCCCCTCCAAGTCCACCAACAGGGGAGGACCTCCTCCCCTTCCATCCAACCCAAACTCATCCTGTCTCCTCAGGCTGGCTGCAATGTCCTC
>CM053760.1:6656564-6674456 GCA_028658305.1 Pachyuromys duprasi
ATGGGCCCCATCTGAGCTGGGGTTCCAGGCCACATCCACACATGGTCCTTGATTGTAGAAACTGTCTCATACAAGACCCCTGTGCCCTGCTCAGTTTGGTCTTTGTGGAGCTCTTGTTCTCCCCAAGTCTCCCCAACCTCCCCCAGATCTATCATTACTTCTCGCCTTCTGCCAAAGTCTTGATCGTGAGTCTTAATATCTGCTCTGATACATCGCTACATTGACCCCCCCCAGAGGTCCTCCTTGGCATGCTCCTGTCCTTGGCATGATCTTTAAATAAGTCCTGTTGCTTGTTTTCTCGTCCACTCAATGTCCATCCCATTTGTTCATCCAAACAAGCATTGATCATACCAACCTGGGTCCTCCTTCCTGTATATCCTCTCTAGGTGTGTAGATTTCAGCTTGACCTTCCTATCCTATAGGTCTATATAAGTGAGTATATACCATATGTTTCTTTCTGCTTTTGGTATACCTCACTCATGACCAACACTTGTTTTTAAGTTAAAGTTAACTAGACTTTTAAAAAGATTCAGCCTCATCTTAAGCTGTCATTCTCATCAAATGTGGAAGCATATTTTGGAATCAGCTGGACTTAAGGTGAAGGTTGTCCTGAGCCTCCCTCCCAAAGTTCCTGATATGTCAACTCTGAGCACAATGAGCTTCTGTGTGGGGCCAATGCAGCTTTGTAAACTGCAACCTGAAATAGAGATTTCTTGTAGTTATTATATAAACACACATAGCTTCTAAATTACTGATGTATGTACTCATAACACCGCTATACACAAAACTTTTAAATATAAAAAGATTACTTTGTGAACCACCAGATTCTCTTTTCACTCACTGCACATCTGAAGGGTAAATTTTTAAGCACATTTTTCTCGATTCTCTTGGTAAATAAGTTTTTATTTGCTCTACTTTTACCTTGAATATAAGTTTTGAATACCTTAATATTGTGTTGCTGACAGACAAAATACGTTATTATGTCAATGCTTCCAGCATAAATCTTTGGGAGTCCTTTCATGCCAGCTAGTCATTTTCACACAAAAGAAGAGCTTTGCTTCAAGAAATCCAAAGAAAACAGTGAGAATATCCCAAAGGAAGAATAGTATTCATAGTTTTACTTGCACAGTTTTAATGCCCTCACATTTATTCTGAAATTTGGGTGAAAAACTTTAGTATCCCAAAGAACATGGTCTCTTCATTGTGTTATGTACAGACTACTGTTTACATGGCAAGTAATGGCTTTGGAAAACTATTTTTGAAAACACTATTTATTAATACGTGTTGATATCAAAGTCTGTAAGTGCAGATTAGATGAACACTATGACATGAGTTCAGTGACATATCATTGACATGCAATATTTTCTAACAAACATTACTACCACTAATGCTCTAACAAGTACACAAGAACGGGAGCTACAAAATCAGAAACAGAAAATTTTCTAGAGCTATACCTGAGTCATTTAGATTAAGGCACCTAAGATTACTCTATTTTCACAAACATGAAAATGCTTACCCTGCTGCTCTCACCCTTGGGATTTCCCTCACGTTGCCCTTCTCATCTGGAAAGTCTTCCTTTCTCACCTCTATCAATTCAAACTTGACCTTCGCTTTAAGGCTCAGCTGGAACACAAGCCCTCTAACGGAGCCTCTATCAATCTTTCATTCCTTGGAACATCCAAAGCAATTACAGAACGTGCAGGTTGGCGCTTGGATTCTATTACGTACTTCTCAGTATTGCCTAATAAATGTTACTTTTCCTTCAACCAACCGAGGAAGGTGTTCCTTGTAACATCCACTGTAACTGGCTAACTGCAGTCCAAAGAACTCACCTTTGATCATGTTTGTATTTTAGAGGCAGCTAAAGAAATATCTAATTATAAAATTGTTCTTGTTTTTAAATAATCTATTCTTTTACTCACAGATTAAAATAGCCAAATGCTACTATTAACTTACTGATCATGAATATGCAAAATACATACATGCATATAATCTATCTATTAATAATTTTCAATTGACTCTGGTTACCACAACATAATTTTATAGAAAAGTGAATATTTTAGGTCAAAGTCTTTTAACATGAACTTAATTTTTGAATTAGTTGTCTCAAAAATCAAGGTTAAAAAACTTATGTGAAGAAAACATCCATAAGGAAGTAATTAGGAAGCAAACATACATTTTATTGTTTTAGGAAAATATATGACAGCATCAGAAAAAGTAAGGCTGTGGCTGTAGCACCATACAATCTAGTTAATTTGTGTTTTTATTTTGTCAACAGCTATGTCAGCATCTGGAAGCTAACACCCAAGTCCATATGATGTAAAAATATTATCAAAGCAGCCAATTAACATGCAGAAAAATCTCTATGGTTTATTTTGTTCACTTGATGCTAAACAACTGATCTCACATTTATTGGAAATGGCCATATTAACATTTTGAATGAAGCTTACATTTTAGTCCATCAAAAAGAGCCCAACAATGGAAGGATGAAAACACAAATCTGTGTTTTGTCTCTGCCAAGAGACACCTGGCTTCTGATTTTTAATATAATTTTTTATTTATTACAGTTTATTCACTTTGTATCCCAGCTGTAGTCTCATCCTTGTCCCCTCCCAATACCACCCTTCCTCTACTCTTCCCATGCCCCTCCCCCAGTCCACTGATGGGGGAGGTCCTCCTCCCCTTCCATCTGACCCTAGCCTATCAAGTCTCATCAGGACTAGCTGCATTGTCTTCCTCTGGCTCCTGATAAGGCTGCACCCCCATCAGGGGGAGGTGATCAAAGATCCAGCCACTGAGTTCATGTCAGACCCAGCCCCTGTTCTCCTTACTAGAGGGCTTCTGAAAAACTAGCCAGCAGGCCATTAAAGCAGACACTAAGACTCATTGCCAAACTTTGGGCAGATTTCAGGGAATCTTATAAAAGAAAGGGGAGATAGAAAGACCTGGAAGAGTCAGGAGCTCCACAAGGACACCTGGCCTCTTAATAGATGCTCTAGAGCACTCCTGCTCTTGGAGACAGATCTGACTGAGGTTAGGGTAGGTGGCTGTCAGCTGAGGAGGAGGGAGGAATACTTTGTCGATCATAGGGAGAAATTGTCTAAGGAAGCTTCTACCTTTACAAACACAAGTTCGGCTTAAGATGGCTGTTGCACTGCACATGTGATGAACTGATTCAGGGACAGACACAGAAAACTTTTAGAGCACAGAAGCTCCCCATCAGCATTTCCCTTTTACTTAAAAAGTACAGAAAGTGGTATCAAGCTAAGAAATAATAAGCTAGCTTCAGCTATATTCCAGCTAGAACATAATCTTTTCTCTGTGGATGATAACAATTGAAATTCAGTCAGTTTTCACTGAAGTATAAGAATAGCAAATTAAACACCCTAATACTTTCTGAAACCATCCTCAGATAAAAACCCACATCTGTTGCTAAAGGCAAACAAATCTTGGAATGACTTGGATTCGAGTCTTGCTTTGCTTGTAACTGGTTCTGATTGGATATAAACTAGTTATATCATCTTGGGCTAGCAGCTTTATTTCCTAAGCCTAAATTTGCTTATCTCCAAAATGAGATTCTACTACCAGTTTTATTGGCCCAAGGTGAAATTAAATGAAAAAGAGAAATAATCATTGTAAACCACAGACGATGGTCAACACAGTCAATTTAAATCATAGTAACGTGACTTATATTTTTTGTAATTTATTTTTAATTCACATCTTCACTTTATATCCTGATTGAAGGCCTCTCCCTTCTCTCCTCCTCCCATCCTCCCTCCCCTACTCCTCAGAAAAGAGGAACCAACAACAACAACCCAACCCAGCACACCAAGTCAAATCAGGACTGAACTCATCCTCATCTACTGAAGCCAAGCAAGGCAGTCCCATTAGGGGGAAGTGATCAAAAGCAGTCAACCAAATCCATGCCATAGACAGCACCCACTCAACTCACTAGGGATCCACCTGAAGACCAAGCTGTTCATTGGTCCAGTCCATGTATGCTCTTTGTTGGTGCTTCCATCTCTGTAAGGCCCCATGGGTCTAGGTTAACTGACTCTGTTGGTCTTTTTATATGATTCTTGTCCCCTCTGGGTCCTTCTATCCTCCCCCTGCCCCCACTCCTCCACAGGACTCCGCTCCAGCTCTGCCTAACACTTGGCTCTGGGTAAGCATCTGATTCAATCACCTACTGTGTGCAGCTTCTCAGTGATTGGTTATGCAAGGCTTCTGTCTGTAAACGCAGAGTATCTTTAATGGTGTCAAGGGTTGGCTCTCTCCAATGGCATGGGTCTCAGGTTGGACCAGGCATTGATTGGACATTCCTTTCGTCTCTGTTCTATCTTTATCTCTGCACATCTTGTAGGTAGAGTAAATTTGGAGTTAAGGTTTTGTGGGTGAATTGGTGTTCCCCTCACATCACTATAAGTCCTGCCTGGCTAGAAGGTGGCCTCTTCAGTTTCCATGTCCCCCCGCTGCTAGGAGGCTCAGCTAGAGTCATCCCTATATCCTCCCTGTAGCCTACCCTGGCAACCTGACTTCTTAATTGTTCTCCTCTGTATCTTTAGAGAATAATGCATTGTCAGGAGACCACATCCTCTCTACTCAGCATAACTGCAGTAGCTGGCACCCTCCTAGAAACGCTGTTGAGAATGTTTACCGTCAGGCTGAATAAGGCACCTGCACACTTGATTCATCTGCTCTGGAACATTTATGATGTGCAGGCAGATTTCATCTTCATGTGTTTACATCTGCTCAACCAAGAAAAGAAGTTTTTAAAAATTAGAGGTTTTCAAATGTTTAAACAAAGCTCAGGGAAAGGGAATAGAGAGTGCCACACAAATACGGCAATCAATTTAAAAAAAAAAAAAGTAAACTTACTCCCTACTCCGGTGTGACCCAAAAGGCTGTCAAATGGCAAGATTCTTAAATTCTGTATGCCGGAGAGCTTAGAACTCAATTTTTCCACATCCTAGCGAGTAACAGAATTCCTTCTGTGATGTTTATAAGCATCCGGATAATATTCCTACATTTAAGCATCTAGCGACGGCCCTCAGCAATGTTTCCCACAGTTATTTCTCATCTTGCATGGCAGTTTTTTTCTAGGTTCCTCTAGACCTTTGAGCAGAATGGGTCACAGATTGATCTGCCAGCTGTGTGCTTGGTATGAGGTTCATATTGAATATCTTTTATGAAAATGACTAAAATGAGTAGTGTTTCAGATTATATTTTCTTTCTGTATTTTGGCATATTCACACACACGGAATCAGACCATGATATCTTAGGAAGGGCACACCTTACACACTCAGTCTGAATGTGACTTTACATAGTATTTGGTGAACCTTTGTTTTGGCTCATCATAGAAGCCTAAGGGATTTTAGATTTTCTGTTGTCCTACCCACAACATAATATTATAAAAGTGGGTAGAAAAGGCGACATGAAAAAAAATTTTTTTAGCCAGGTGTGGTTTTGCATGCCTTTAATCCCAACACTCAGGGAGGCAGTGGTGGGCAGATCTCTGTGAGTTCTAAGTCAGCCAAGGCTACATAGAGAAACCCTGTCTCAAAAAAAAAAAAGAAAGAAAGAAAAAAGAAAGAAAAAAATGTTCTTCACCTGATGTATACATAATTTCAAATACTTTCAGAAGTCATTTAAATTAGTATAGTTTGCAATAGTTGATTTGGAATATATTATATCTGTAGTCACTCTAAAATAGTGATTTTTTCCTATTTATTAACACATTAAAATATATTGAAGAATTAGTTTATAAAAATACCTTTTTTACTTTAATTATCCTTATGAGTGATAACGTATAATTTTTACTCCTGCCCTCCAATCCTTTCCTCCAGTGCAACTGAGGCCTTCACCAAGAAAGTAAGGCTGCAGATATTTCTTCACAGTGGTGGGAAACAGCACATTTGTTTGGCCATGAACTGGATGAAGAATAAGAAAAGTTGAAAAAAATTCTAGTATGTTGAAAAAAGAAAGGTATCTCTTCGTTTTGTTAGTTTTGATTTATTTTGAAGTAGGCATTCTTACCGTTTGACTTAGAGATAGGTTTCCTTCCCGTGAGTGGCTTAGGAGACATGAGACCATTTGATACATGTCCTCAACATCTATCCTGGTCCTCACCAGTGTAAGGACTGGTTTCAGCTGAGGGCACAGAAGACCAAGCTCTCAGCACAAAAGAGAGTTATTTTCCCAGAGGGACAAAGGGCATATAATAAGGAACAAAGACAGGAGACAGAGGATGACGGAGAACAAAGGAGAAGGGGCAGGCATATTTGTCCAAGAATGGTGGGGAAAGGACTGGCTCTGGATAGAGAAGAGACAGACATGGCTCATGGGAAAGTGGCAGTTTATAAAGGTTAAAGGAGAAATCCCATGTTAGGATGAGGTGTTTGATTTTAATTGAACATGTTAATTAGGTGATTCAACAGGGGCCTTATGATTGCTGGACTTGAATATTTTTATAGTTAGACCTTGGCAGTCAGCCTCAGGAGGAGAAAATGGCCAAATAAGAAACTAGACCTTGGCGGCTAGCTTCAGGAATGTAATCTAATGATTTTTAGCAAGGCTGAGGGAATCGGAGAGAAGGGCCAGGCCTGCCAGAGCCATGCTTGCCACGCTTGGGCTGGCGTAGAGTCCCTTCAGTCAGGAGCTTGGAATGAATATTAACATGTGTGTTTGGGTTATGCTACCCAGTTCTGATAGAGCTGCATTTCACATGCATCTTGGGCTGAGATCATTCCTTTTCCCCTTAGCTTCAGTTCACAAGTGGAGGAAAAGCCACTCTTCAGCTCTGGGAAGCACAATTACAGACATTTTATTTGATTCAAGAAGACTTTAGATTAAAAGAAAAAGTGCAACGGAAGTATAACAGAAAATATAAAGGGTTTGTATCTGCTTTTCGATTCTACACGCCAAGCCACACGTCAGTCATCTCCCGACACCTCTTTTTCTTTGGGACTGTCTATGACTGTCTGGAGTAGGAATCAACATTTGTGCCTGCTCTCTTCATTTCAGAGTCCAGCTTACCTCCTGACAAAGAAGCCATGAGCATTTGAGCTTATGCCCCTCCTGCCGCCATCTAAACCCCAGTTCTCTGAGGCTGGAGGAAGGAAATGGCTTTCCCTGATGCTGACTCTCTCAGGGCTCTCAATTCCTTGATTGATTTTCAATCAAGGTCCTTCGCTTGTTTGGCTCTCTTCTGCTGCATTCATATGGACCATGGATACTTCGCAAAGGCCCCTTTAATATGAACTATCTGTGTGCAGTATTTCCTGACAAGTAGGAGGATAAGCACTAAAAACTCCAACGTAGTAGAGGAGGTTTGGTTTAGACATGAAGATTTTTGCTGAGCAAGTACTTTCAGTTGAAAACTGCCCTGCGCTAAGCACATCACTAAACAGCAAATAAAGACACAGTAAAACTTACAAAGAGAAAGCTGCATCAAGATCAAATGACCACTGAGAACTTCTGACATCTCGCGTGTGGGTTTCTGTTTCAAGAGTTTCTCAAGAAGAAAATAGAGGTACATGTTCTATATTTTATTTATTTTTGTTTTGTTTTGTTTTAAGATTTTTGGTGTTGTTGTTCTGTATTTTAGAATTGCTTTATAAACCACCCTTCCAGATAAACGTTCACCACAAAAGGACAAAATCTGGGAAGATTCTCCCCTTGAGAGCAGACAGGATATTCCAGTTATCTTTCAAATGGCAGATTCTGCAGTTTTAGCAAAAGTGTAACACACATGCCACAATGGTTACTGCTCAGCCGCATTAACATCAGTATTGGCAATACTGTTAAGGTTCCTCTCATCAGGACCACAACTGTCAGTAATAACTATTCCCAAATAACGATTCTTAATTTCAATAAAGTAAAATTTCCATTATGTCAATGACCCTGAAATAGTATAATTTTCAATTTCTATATGAGTTTTTATTGTTCCATTATTTTCAGGTTTATAAAAATGTTAGGAAACTTACAAGTTTACCAGTTGTTCAAATTTTTACTAATTTTCTAAAAATCATTTACTAAACTTACATTTAAAATTTATTTATTATCACCGTGTGTGATGGGAGTGTTGTGTATACATGACAGGGCACACATGTGAAGAATCAGAAGACCACTTTGTAAAGTTGGTTCTTCCTTTCCACCATTTTTTGGGGGGGTTCAAGGAATCAAACTTGGTGGCCAGGCTCATGTGGCCAGAAATTTACACAATGAGCTATCACTTAATTTAATTTTAATCTTTAATTTTTGGTTTTAGTTTACCACAATTTTTTAGTACCTACCTTTCAGCATGATTTGTGTATCTGCCTTGGGTACAGATAGGACTCAGACTTGTTTCTAATTAATAGTATGCAGAAAGGATAACAAGCAATCAGTTTTAATTAAGATACTTCTTGTGAAAAGAATGAATTAATAGTTTATATTTGATGACAAGAAGAAATTAACTATTTTGATATAATTAAACTTTATAATCAATTGACCATAAAAGTGCATTTCAGTTGAGTCTATACAAAAAAGTTGTAGAGGTCAGAGACTCCTTCAGACCTCAAGAACGCAAGCCGCATCTTTTCTGTTACTATAAGAAACTGAGTTTGACTCACAAGCACATGAGTTTGGAAAAGAACACCGTTGTTGTTGGCCCTCCTGTTACTCTGGATTTGGTGTCCAGGAAACTCACAACTCCCAGTCCTTGGGTGGTACAGTCTCCCAAAGGTAAATCCTGAAACAGGGAGGCCCAGGAACCACATCTGATGAGCTGGGAAGCTTAGGAACCTCATCCCTGCTCTTTCTCCAGCTGATGCAGCTCCTAGGGGAGGATTATTTCAACCTCTGATGAGCTGAGGAACTTAGGAGCCCCACCCTGCTCCTTCTCCAGCATCTTCCCTTCTTTTCTTCTTTTCTTCTTCCAATGAGGAAGTCACACCAGACAGTAAATCCCTCAGAAGAGATTTATTGGAGGGACAAATCCAGGAGCAACTGCCTCTGCTCCCAGGAAAGGCAGCAGGGAACTGGGCAGACCCAGCCTTTAAGGGGACAGAGCATTCTGGGCAGAAAGTTCCAGAGTGAGGATTGGTGAGATTTCAAGTCCTTACCTTGGGGAGCTCAGAGATTGTTGGGCTTTTCTGTTCAAGGATTGGTCAGTTCTCCTGCTCAGTGAATGATGGGTTGTAATGGGATGCTCAGGATTGGTTAGTTTTTCTGCTCAAGGATCGGTGGGTTTTTGTTCAGACTTTTCATCTCAAATTAACATAATCTGTGTTGAGTCCTACTGAGGAGCTGGAGATGACAGTTACAGAGGTCTAGGGGAGGAGCTGGGCAGCTGCAGCTTCCTTAGGCAGGGGTCTGGCCACTTTTCTGCCTTGAGGGGTTATAAAGTTTACAAAGTACACAAAGTTTACAAAAGTTAGGGGCCATATCAGGGAAGCCTCTCCCTACAACATGAATAGCCAACAGAAACGATCAGGGTGTTGCCCTCACAGGCAGCTCTTGTAGTAGTAGGCCAAAGCAGGAAAGGTTGTCATTTCATGGACAGCTCCCATGGTGGAAGTAGGCATTCTGAGGCAAAGGTGTTGGCTCCCACAATCGCATTAGGCTAAGGCAGGAAAGGTTAACATGGACAGCTCCTACTGAGGCCACCATTTTGTCTTTTCTTGTCTCCACAGCCCCAGGGCAGGAAGGAGGGACTGGCAGGCAGTGTGCTACTTAAAGCTTTAATGTCCTGCTGCACAAAAGCTGGACACAGCTCTTGCGGAGGGGGGCATGCCTTGGGCGGGGGGAGGCTGCTGTGCCTGAGCTGGGGAGGGGCAGCTGATCACCTGATCTGTCTCCACCATGGTGGCTGCTTTGATCATTGCTGCAGTGACTGAGGCACTACAAGCACTGAACCTTTAATGTTAACACTTGGACTGGAGCCATCTTAAATTGAGCAGAAGACCCAACTACACTGACCAGATTCTGACTCTGGAACCACAGAAACAATGGAAAAATCAGTGATTATGCCTTGAACCAAAAAAAGTTCAGTAATCTCTCATGTATCAATAGAACTCCAATACATGTTTAATCAATAAGTATTTATTGAGCATCAACTACTTGCCAGTAGCTCTTCTAGCATTTGCAATACATTTAAAAAAGTGACTGTTCTTAGAAAATTTCATTATGTACAAGAGTCAATGCTATAATAATATGACATAATTACTCCTTTTCCTCTGAGTGATGCCAATTCATTAGTGTATCATTGGTGACTTCAAAAGACAACTCCCTGTATTTCAATGGTTTAAGAGTGAAAGGATTTTCCCTCTCACCCAACAAGTAAATGGGAATGTGTAGTGTGTAACCATAGACTTTACTGTTCAGTGCTCTGGGGCTATGGCAGGACCCAGGAGGATGGAGGCACTGGGACCTGGGAGAGTGGAACTGATAAATGAGGCAAACGAAAGTCTGAATTCTCCTCACACGACTCCTTTCTCAGACTACGTCCAACACTTGATAACTCAGGACAAGCAATGCTTTCTTACTATGGCTTCTCCAGAACCTAGAGATCTATTGTCTTTTTTTTTTTTAACAACTGAGAGGAAAGACTAAGGGTGGAGAAAGCACTTTCATTAGGCCTTGGAAGTGGTGCACTTCTGTACCTATTCAGTTGCTAGGAGCTACTTCATGACTCTATGCCACTCAAACCAGTAGCAGGCAGCAAACACTCAGCTTCATGAGAGAGGAGCATACCTAGAAGTTTCTGCCACCATTTCTAGTAACTAGACTTTTGACCTTGGGTAAAACCATGCCATAATCATTGAATGAATATGTGTTTTTCTGTATATTCACATATAGTTTAATCAACATAATTTAGAGAATAGCTAAAATTAGTTGTTTTGATTTATATAATATGTTTTGTTAGTACTACTAATACATTGTCAAGGCATGATAAGGGTCACAAACTCCACTACCTACCACCAATCAGAAAACACATTGAATTGGCCTAGTCATTCAACTGCATTTGCCAATTTCTCCAAAGCAATAACTGACTGAACCAATCTGGTTCAGCCATAATTCCCCATAAAGCTGCTTAGCTTGGAGGATACAAAATGAGGTTGCCAATGTGGCCAGCAGAGACCAATGTGCCAAACAAGGTCCATGCATGGAGAGGACCTAGACCCCTTGCTCAAATGTAGCCCATGGCAGCTCAGTCTCCATGTAGGTTCCCAAGTAAGGGGAGCAGGGGTTGTGTCTGGCATGAACTCAGTGGCTCCACCTCCCCCCTCCCCGGAGAGCTGTGGAGGTGCAGCCTTGCCAGGCCACAGAGGAAGACAATGCAGCCAGTCCTGATGAGACCTGATAGGCTAGGGTCAAATAAAAGCAGAGGAGGACCTCCCCTATCAGTGGACTCGGGGAGAGGCATAGGGGGAGAAGAGGGAGGGAGGGTGGGACTGGAAGGAGATGAGGAAGGGGGCTACAGCTGGGATACAAATTGGAATACATTGTAATAAATAATAGATCAATTAAAAAATGAGGATGCCTTCTAGAAGTTACAGCCTTCAGGAAAATCAAGCAAAACAACCTCAGACACTGTAGGAAAAGATCTAGTTCCTCTTCATCATCATCATGTATTCTTAGTCCTTATTAGAGTCTTCCTTATTAAATTGCTAAATAATGGGGAGCAGGAAGAGAAAGATGCAGAATAACAATGAAAATGAGTGCTATGAGCAGGTAAGCAGAGCTTCTGTGTGGCCAGGAGTACTGGAAGAGCATGGTGACAGGGACTATAGAGGCTGGACTACAGACACATCCACTCTGCTGGGGCTGATAAAATCAGAAGGCATCTTTAAAGCTGCAGAGATTAGTCTGGGCTTTCTTTTGTAGCAGCAGATGGACATTAAGACTTTTGGAAAAAGTAATAATGTGAATCATAAAACAAGTAAAACCATAAAACTTCAGAACTGAAACAGCCCACAGAGACTATCTAATGAAACATTTTATGCTTTAGATAATTAAGTTGAGGTTGGGAGCTGAAAAACTAAATGGCTGGAAGACAAACCTGGAATGCTTGTAGGATAAGCATGCCGGAAAAAAAAAGTGAAACAGTTCCGGGTGATGCTGGAATCGGCTTGGGAAGCAGCTGATGAGAAAGGGTGGCTATTAAAAGCAAGCCATATGGAGAGAAAGCCACATTCACTGAGATTCCAGGTGAGGAAATGAAGGAGGTGATACCTCTGACGAAAGCAAGGCTGGGGCAGAGATGCCAGTTCTGGGAAAACATCATAAGTTCTATTTTAAATGTTTCTCAATGCGGCATATCAGCTAGAGAATCTTCAGTGTCATATCCTATCACCAGAAGAAACAGAGCTTACATTATAAACTACAAGCTAGGAAAAGTGGCTTACAGATAGTACCAGATTTGATCCTCACAACAGCTCTTAGAATTTGTTATAATTCATATGTGCTGTCCACCCAACAAAGACTCATGTGTTGAAGGTTGGTTGCCCAGTCATTGAGGGGTGAGAGGCCCTTTATGGCACTAACCTAAGGAATGAACTTACCTACTGCCAGGTATAGAATTTGGTAGTGCTATGTTAAACTAATGGAAGGCAGTCTTAGTTGGAAGAATTAGGTCACTGTCAGAGAATGGAGAACACACACACAGGGGCTACAGCATGTCCCGCTGATCTCCCTGTGTCCTGCTCCTCTACATTATTCCCATGATGTTCTGTCTCACCACAGTGCATAACCATCAAGCCAGACAACAGACTGAAAAGAGGGGACAAGGCTTCCTGTAACTCTCTCAGCTCTGTGTCACATTAATAAAAATGATGCCAAGTTTAACAAAATGCTTTAGCATCTTTGATTTTGTTCCTACATAAAAGAAGGATCAGTTTCTGGGGGAAAAAAGACTCGGAGAACTCCAAGGGCTATTGTCTGAACAATTCTGCCTCTTATTACTCTGTCTTCATGAAAGGATGTTGGAGAAGTATCCAGAATTTCTCAGTGGCTAACTACATGAGGCCTAAAAGGGGTAGACATATGACCTTTTAAGTTCTTCATATAAAGTGCTGATGGATGCTTTGGAAAGGTATTCATCAGCTCTTGTGTTGGGATAATATAGTGGGAAAATAAATGCTCAGTCATATGTGTCTTCGATAAGACCTGGCAGATTCAGGCAGATCTCTGTGAGTTCGAGGCCAGGGTTTACAAAGCAAGTCTAGAGTCCAGGACAGTCAAGGCTACACAGAGGAACCCTGTCTTGAAAAACAAACAAAAATAATATCTCCTAGTCAAGAAAGAGCTAAAATATAACAGAAAAGGGAAACTTCGGAAAAATAAAAGATTTTAAATATGCTGTTATCTTAGAAAACAAGGAAGAAGTGGTTTGATGTAGGATTTGATTATTTAGGTCAAATATAACAGATAAACCTAGAATGGGGGGGGGGGGAACATAGGTATGTCTACTACAACACCCTGAGAATTTTAAAGAGGACAACACTCCAAGAATGTGAGGCTGCCTTGCAATAAACAGATATACTTTGGGTTGAATTTGTTTGGAATTTCTTTCATTCACTTTTACATCACACCATCGTAACTAATGTCTATTTTATAATCTAATCAAAATATTTCATTTATTTAGATTCCTTGCTGTCTGGAGCATTCTGTATTCTCAGATCAACTGTGCTTGTACAGGCATATACATGTCCTAGAGGGAATAGACATTGCTGTACTTGATGTAAATCACAACAAAACATACTAGGAAAATTCCAATGAGTCAAGGCACTAAGAAAGAAGTGGATACCCATAAGGAGGACATAATTGACACTGAAGGTCCTATTCATGGCTAAGTGCCTGGTCACTGTTTGCTCACAGGCAGACGTGGCCTGACTGGCATTTCTTGGTTTTCTGTCAGGGTTCAGACATGTGCCGTATCTCAAAGAGCAAACAACCTGATGTCTGGCAGAGGCGGTCCTCTGTCTAGATTTCAGCATAGAATTTTTATGCAGTTGGGCTTACACCTCTTTGGTATTATAAAACAGTCAAACAAGATGAATATGACTGCTAATTTATAACTAAGTCCTGTGCTGAATTATACTTGGATGACTTATTAAATGAAGAATATTATCAATATTACATCTGTCCTAAATGAAGAATTCCATTTGAATAGATCTAATTCATTCATTGCTTTATGGCATGCTGGACTCCAGAGAGAGTCACAAATCCATGCAGCCATCCTGAATGGTAGTTTTATATTCTTTTTAAAGGCACGGCTAAAAATTGTGTAAAAACTCATACAGAGAATAAGGATTTCCTTTGAATAAGTATAAAAACGAGAGAGAGGTCTTTCAAAGTTCATGAGACTACCCAGAGGTGTTTCTGCCCAGCTGAGATGACAGGAAGTAAGAAGGGCCAGATGGTAAATGTGGTTTCAGATAAGAGAATTGGGACCTTCTTGTTTCCTCAGTAGATTCCATGAAGCAAGTTGATAAAAAGACCTGGATATGGAAGGTTAAACTCCCTCCTCTTGGTGTGCATTGTTGTGCTTTTCAACAAAGCCCTGAAAATTAAACACTGAAGTAGTCTTCCTTTCCTTTGGCCAAATTCCCTATTGTGCATTATATTTCTCTTTGATTTGTCATGGGTGAACTATATAATATCTTCTATACAAGACATAAGCCATTTGGTTCAAATTCAAGTCTGGAATAAAAACAGATGACTGTCATTATTTTCCATCCTTGTATCTAATATAGAAGACTGCTACAAGGCAGGTCACATTATTACTCCTTTTTCTAGAAGAGAAAACTGAGGCACAGAGAAAGCAAATGTTTTAGTATTCTAGACATCTCATCCTCACTGTGTTTGTTTTGTTTTGTTTGTTTTTGTTTTTCAAGACAGGGTTTCTCTGTGTAACCTTGGCTCTCCTGTACTCACTTTGTAGACCAGCCTGGCCTTGAATTCACAGAGATCCACCTGCCTCTGCCTCCCCAAGTATTGGGATCACAGGTGAACAAAACTGAGCCCAGCTTCATCCCTAGTCTTTATTATTATAATTTGTTTGTTTGTTTGTTTGTTTGTTTGCAGTGATGAAGCATTCACCAAAACCAACTTATCAAGGAAAGGGTTTATTTTAGCTTGCACGTTACAGGCAATCATCAAAGAAAGCTAGGGCAGGAACTTGGAGGGAAAAGGTGACTCGGGGAAAAAAACAAGCAAACAAAAAACATGGCCTTCTGATTGATGGAAAAAAGAACAAGAAAATTGTTTTAAGTTACTGTTTTGCTGAGGGAAAAGGGGGCATTACAGGGAGATGAATTAATAACTTGATGATCACACTTGGAAGGGGACAGAAAAGGGCAAAAGTGAGGACAGAGCTTTGTGACGACAGCAGTGGTCACCAGTTGACAGACATTTACCCTGTGAGTCGGCATAATGGAGCTAAAATAGATAGATTGGTGATGGATGGATGGATGGATGGATAGATGATAGATAGATAGATAGATAGATAGATAGATAGATAGATAGATAGATAGATAGATAGATTCGTATGTCCTTGTTTGGGCTGACACCTTTGGCCCATCAATCAAAGACAATCCTAGAACCCAAAAATCAACCCAAACAAACTGTCCCAGAGAGAGATGTTTTCTGTAAAATTTTCCGCTGCATAGTAAGGAAAGGATTTAGGGTATGTGACATGGGAAACGAACCTTCTACAGAGTAATAAACATCAAAAGACCTTGCTTCAAATGAGGTGGAAGACAAGGAGACATTGCAGATTGTCCGCTGACTCTACACTATGTGAAGGGCACGCCTGTACTAATACAACGCATGTGTATGTACACAAGAACACACTAGAAACTAAAAGGTAAATGCAGTCATGGTGAGATCAATGAGTGGATGTGCACAGGGATACAGTTCCGAACATTGTGCAAAAGGAGGAGCATGGAACAAGGTTAAGTTAGGAAATGAATTACCCGTTCAGAGACAAGTGCATGTCAAGGAAGCAGGCACAAAACTGGAAGTCATTCACTAAACTGGAGAAATCAATTTGAGTTCCACTCAAAATAATGGAATCTTAGAACTCACTCGGACACAAAGCTACTTACTTGTCCTTTGATACTGGAACAGTGCAAGCCAGGAAACAAAACTGGGCTTAATTCAGGACATGCCTTCTCAAGGCCAGCACGTCATCCTGTGACCTGGTTATGAAAACATGTATGGTTTTCAAGTAAGGTGCTATTGTTGCTTTTTAAAAATGAAGCATATCTTTGATCCACTTGGACTTTAGTTTTGTGCAGAGTGATAAATATAGATCTATTTTCATTTTTCTGCATGTAAACATCCACTTGGACCAGCACCATTTATTGAAGATGCTGTCTTTTTTCCATTGAATGGTTCTGGCTTCTTTGTCAAAAATCAAGTACTCATAGGTGTACGGGATTATTACTGGGTCTTCTATTCAGTTCCATTGATCCTCCTTTCTGTTTCTATGCCAATACCATGCGGTTTTTATTACTATTGCTCTGTAGTAGAGCTTGAGGTCAGGGATGGAGATACCTCCAGATGATCTGTTGTTGTACAGGGAAACCAAATACCTTAAATCAGTTAGAAGAAAAAGTGGGGAAGAGCCTAGAACTCATTGGCACAGGAGACTACTTCCTGAACAGAACACCAATAGCACAGGCTCTAAGAGAAACAATCAATAAATGGGACCTCATGAAACTGAAAAACTTCTGTAAAGCAAAAGACACTGTTGTCAGAACAAAACAACAGCCTTCAGACTGGGAAAGGATCTTCACCAACCCTCTATCTGACAGAAGGCTGATATCCAGGATATATAAAGAACAAAAGAAGCTAAAAAGCAATAAATCAAGCAATCCAATTAAAAATGGGGTATGGGGCTAAACAGAGAATTCTCTATAGAGGAATATAGAATGGCAGAGAAACACTTAAGGAGATGCTCAACATCCTTAGCCATCAGAGAGATGCAAAACAAAATGACCCTGAGATTTAACTTTACATCTGTCAAAACGGCTAAGATCAAAAGCTCAAGTGACAACACATGTTGGAGACGTTGTGGAGAAAGGGGAACCCTGCTCCATTGCTGGTGAGAATGTAAACTGGTACAACCACTTTGGAAATCAATCTGGTGCTTTCTTAGACAACTAGGAATAGCGCTTCTTCAAGACCCAGCTATACCACTCCTATGCATATATCCAAAAGATGCTCAAGTACACAACAAGGGCATTTGCTCAACCATGTTTGTAGCAGCTTTATTTGTAATAGCCAGAACCTGGAAACAACCCAGATGTCCATCAACTGAGGAATGGATACAGAAATTGTGGTATTTTTACACAATGGAATACTACTCAGCAATTAAAAACGAGGAAATCATGAAATTTGCAGGCAAATGGTGGGATCTAGAAAATATCATTCTGAGTGAGGTATCCCAGAAGGAGAAAGACACATATGGTATATACTCATTTATTTAGACCTGTATGATATGATAAACATACTGAAATCTATATGCCTAAAGAAGATAAACCAAAAAGAGGACCAGGGGTAAGATGATTAATCTTTACTTAGAAAGACAAATGGGATATAGGAGAAAACAAGTAACAGGACAGGGTCCTACCACAGAGGGCCCCTGAAAGACTCTACCTAGCAGTGTATCAAAGCAGAAATTGAGACTCATAACCAAACCTTCAGCAGATGGAAGGGAATCATATGAAAGAAGGGGGAGTTAATATGATCTGGAGAGGATAGGAGCTTCACAAGGACCAAATGTATCTGGGCACAGGGGTCCTATATGAGACTGTTTCTCCAACCAAGGACCATGGGTGGATATAACCTATAACCTCCGCTTGCCTATAGCCCATGGTAGCTCAGTATTCAAGTGGGTACCCT
>CM053760.1:6674956-6705536 GCA_028658305.1 Pachyuromys duprasi
AGGGAAACAGGGCCTGTTTCAGTCTTGAGCTTGATGGCTGACTCTTCGACCCTCCCCCATACATGCCAGGGAGTAACAGCCTGGCTAGATCCCGGGGGAGGACATTGCAACCAGCCCTGAGGAGACAAGATGATCTGGGGTCAGATGGAAGGGGAGGAGATCCTCCCCCGTTGGTGGACTTGGAGGGGGCGGGGAGGAGTTGAGGGAGGGTGGGAGGGAGGGTGGGAGGGGGCTACACATGGGATGCAAAGTACCTAACCTGTGATTGATATAAAAATAAATAAATTTATTATAAAAATATTTATTAAGAAAAGTTGTATCTCTCTAATTGGGGGTTCATTTTTATTTAGGCAAATACTGAGAACTGAGGGTTTAAATCTATTGAATATTTGCTCTTTTCATAAGTACTCTGTTCTTTTTAGTACCTTAGTGGTATTAAATTCATTCAGTAGATAGCCTAGAAACTCAAGCATTCTATGTATAGAATTAATCTAAAAAATAATTACACTCCTCAAAGATTTCTAAAAACATCAACTTCAACTCACTTTTCTTCCTGACTCATATTTTACACCATATTAGGTACATTTCTCATAAGATGTAGAAGCACTAAAATTATATATCTTCTATATGATAAATATTTATATTTACATAAATATACTTTTTAATTACATTTTCACCTCACAACTTTTATCTAGAAGTATTTTTATTCTTCCTGAACACCATCAGGAAGAAACCACTGTTAATAATTATTTTCCCCTTTCACACAGAAATCACAGATGCTTTATTATCTCTATATAAGCATGGCATCTTCAATCAGTTTGTGTCATCATTGTGTTGGCTTCTTTATGCTTACTTATCTTTGAAAGAATGATGAGCAGGCTGTTGTTCAAATGTTATCTGTGGATTTCTCAATGCCAAGGGTGAACTGTGATCTATTAGGAGTACCTGATAATTGAGAATAGCCTCAAACCCTGGGTAAAATAGAAGTAAATATTTATCTCATGAAAAAATCTCTAGATATTTCTAGCTTCTTATTATCCTACTCTAATGATTCATAAATTTGGAGAAAGATCAAGATACTGTTAGTTAAAGGTTGCCTTAACCTCAGGGAGAGGCCCTTTCAGATCTTGGCTGAATGTGGGAAAGATTCCCTAAAAACTCAAGAGAAATTTTGAAGGGGGTGGAGAGAGAAATATTAAAACCTTGCATCTAACTTCACTTCTGTTTTGCTTTGCTTTGCTTTGCTTCAAAGGTCCAGGCATGTCACTCTTGTAGCTCCAGCAAAATATAAATGGCATCAATGCTCCAGTAACCTCTGTATTTATTGTGATTTTTTTCTGTTTTGAACTTTCCCAAACATTTAATATGTGGAATAGTATCACAAAAACACGCATACACAGACACACATGTATGCTCACACAAGAACACAAACACTCATATATGCACATGAACACACAGTCACACATGAATACAAACACTCATAAATGCACATGAATACACACACACACACAATATATATATACCCAAACATGAATACATTCAGCAAGAGACAGAAATTCAAGTAATCTTGTGCACCCAGAAGCCATACTGTATTCAAACAACTTAAGGAGTTGAAATCACAGAAGGTGAGAGCAACTGTTGATTTGCTCATCCTGGCACAGAATGAGGCAGTGATTCTGCATGATTATTGCTCTGAAGAGTAACCCTCGTGGTGTAGACAGGTCTAGAGTCCAAGTTGCAGATATCAAGAACTCCATCCGGCTAATTTATTTACAGATCTAAAGTCACTTCCTTTGCTCGGGTTGATCCCACAGCTCTCGGTTCCTTTTCTTTCTCACTGTTTCACAAATGTATAGAAAGAGTTTGTCCTACTTCCCCACCAAAGAAAAAAACAGGATGTAAAAGTACATTTTCACTTAGTTGCAAGCTAACTATGTATACACTGGAAATGATGACGAGATAGAAAAAGAAACAGTGCAAGAAAACCCAAACAAATGTGCAAGTTGAGGCAATTTCAATGGGCAAAAGGACATGTTACAACTTTTCATTCCTCTGTTAACTAAAAAATAGCAATAATTCCAACTACTGAATCAAATGATGTACAAAAGTGCCTTGCTGTGGCATGTCCTTTGGGGCTTATGGTACGTGTGCTACATTGCTTTCTTCCCCAAGGTGTCTAAAGCCATGATAATAAAGCACCCTCTCTTCCTGACACTGTCATTCAAGGACTGTTATAACCCTTAGCTGTTAAGCATGCATCCAAGAGTCTTTGCATTCTTTTGATTTTCATTGGCTAGAAGAAAATAATCTTAGATGCAATGAAAGACATTACAAGGAGGGAAGGTATAAATTAAACTGCTTAGCCCTTAACATACATTTATAGTTATTAGCCATAGTAGCTCTACTGTCTGTAAACTCTTCCAAAGTCATTCTGGTCTGTGTTTGGGACTAGCTGCATGATATTGTAACTGGATTAGCAGTCCACTTACACTGTTTTTTGTTTTGTTTTGTTTTTTGTTTTTCATTTTTTGTTTGTTTTGGGTTTTTTTTTTGTTTTTCTGTTTTTTTTAAATACCACAAGGCAGTGATATTGCATAAAATAGATAGAGTCTGTGCTGCAGTATAAAGGAGGTAAGGGGTCAGAAAGGTGAACAGAATTGGGACCTCTGAGGACTTTATAGGTCATTAAAAGGATTTTAAAAGCCATATGCAGCCAAGAATGAGATTGTAAGATGGGAGAAATATAATCTGTAGATAAGTCCTAATAACAGCCCGGGTGGCGGCAGCTTTCAAAACCATCTGTAACCAGTTTAACCAACAATCTGGAATACCACCAGGAGCAAATTAAAATAGTCAACCCTGGAAGAAATGGAAACCTAGCATGGCTGAGCAAAACGCTGCTCGCTAGAGAATGCAGAGCATGTAATCTCACAATACTTTAGAGACCATGCAAAGAATTTTTCACCACCAATGTCATATGGAGATATCAAGTCAAATTGCAGGCCATAAACAGAAACGTACATGCAGAATTGGATTGTAAGGCAATGAATATAGAGCCCCGTCTCACTGTTGCTGCTGGTGTGAAGGGGAACTGAACAGAAGAAACGAGCCTAACTCTGCAATGATCAGTGAAGGGCAGTGCTAACCTGGTCAACTTGAGCAGCACATAATGTCAAGGGGTATTATTGGGAGCCAGCAATCAAAATAAGCTGAGTTAGTACCTAAACCAGAGGCATAGTGCGGAGATTCATGAAAACACTGACTGAAAATGATTGGTTGGCATTTGTTGGGAGTGAACTCATATCTGTCATGTAACTTATATTATTTCTCAAATAGTAATAAAATCTAGAAACTTGTATTAATTGTATTAATCATATTATAAAATATGATTAATAAGTTTTGCTACATGTTTCCTACATGTCAGTACATTTTTACATACTTCCTGTAAAGTCTGAAGTCACTCTGACAACATCCACGTGTTTACTTTCAACTAAGCTGGAGTATCTCCTATAATACCAAGTCTCTCTAATTAGAATATATCAATTACACAAAGCATTATATTTTGTTGTGATATTTTCTTACACAAATATGTTTTCGCATATTTGTCATTCCCAGTCTCCTCCGCTCTCCTTTCCTCTCTCTGTTGAGTCCCCGTTTCTTCCAAAGTAGTCCTCCTTCCATCTACTTGTCTTTTTGTTTTATTTGTGTGCTCATTCGTGTGTGTGTGTGTGTGCACCATATTTTTTTATTCATTTCTTAATGGGAAATTCATGATCTTTCAATCACACTGCTCAGAGAGAAAAGGCCATCTCCCTCCCAATTATCATAACAGCCATAGGAATTTTACTGCTTTTGGGTGCCTAATAGTAGATGGACTCAAATATCTCTGGTAATATAACTTTTAGCAAAATAATGCTATCATCCCTACTTTGTAGATGAGAAAGTCAAGGCCTATGAAATATAGTAGCATACAATTTACTGTAGTGGTAGAATCATACTATGCATTTGGCTGCCTTAAAACCATTTATAGATCCATAGTGATTCTAATAGAACACATCTGGTAGGACTGTCTGACATAGTTTTTCCATTCCGAGTCTGCAAATAACTTACACTTTGAGTTCAACATATTCACTGAATGTCTCTTGACCGATATACTCCTTCTATGACCCTGTCATTAATTGTACAAGTATACCTTAGAAATTGAAGATGTGCCTCAGTATCTATCTGAGATTGCTCACAACTCTAAGCTTCTAAAGACAGAGTCCTAACAACTCCAGTACTTTGTTCTATCCATTTTTCTTCATGGCCAAAACACTGATGTTCATTCTGTGATTCCTGGAGCAGATGACTGCCTCTCTTAGCAATTCACTAGGAAGTCAGAGAGAGACAGAAGTTACAGGGTGTGCTTTCTCCAGTAATTTGGGATTTAAACTCAGAATCCAAAACAATTTTACTATAACACTGACCTTTTAAAATGGACCTCTCTGTCCTACTCATAAAGCGTGTTCCCCTTGACTGTAGGTCATGGCTGGCCAGCAGCAGCGTCCCTGTTTTTGATGTTTCATGTTAAATCTTTTTTCTTATTTTATATTCAAGCCCTAAAAGAAAATCAACTGTGATTATTTATAAATACGCTTAAGACTCTTCAGATATAATACAAAATCAAATATAGAAAATCAGACACACTAACCACAAAACACTGATACTTGACTACACAGCAGCCAATGCAAAAGCTGGTTAAATGTTTGAAGGTCTTGTTTTTTAAATGATTTTCTAAAGAGAATCAACAAAAGGAATAACCCACATGCAGGAAGCCAGATTTTAATGGGAGTTCTGAGAATGATTTAAAAGTCAGATAAGAAAAAAAAAAAAAAAAAAATAAAAGTCAGATAAGATTTAGATAAGACTGTGAGATTTTTAAATTAGGATGGACAATTTTTAATGTCACTATAAATGCTGTGTAAAAAGTTCTTTTAACTTCAAAGAACACTTCAAAACTTTATTTTGAGGGCATTATATGAACATGGAAGGACATTCTGATATTCTCAAAAGCAATAAGGAATAAAATTTTTACCGAGAGCTGTTCTGATTGCTGTTGATAGCAATTTAGTGTGGGAATAACATATAGCAAGCACAATGCTATTTTTTGTCTTTATTGCCTTTTTCCCCATTAGACATCCATGTGAATTAGAATTAAGTACTCTAAGAGCTAATTCAGTGGGATGCACTTGATGATTATTTCTTTTAAGCTGAATACCAACTGCTGGTTTCCTAATTTATGCAAAATTTCATAGCAGAAGAAGAAACTTAGGCATGAGATCCACTAGAGAAAGTGTGCACCATATATTCAAAGTATAACAGTCCCCAAACATACTCTACACTCTTCTTGCTCAATATTCATTTCATTAACTCTGTTGTAGTAACAGTCTTCTAGAGATAAGGAGAGAAACTCTGGTGGCAAATGGGCACATGACGTCAGCCTTCAGAAGCACATGGGTGCTTCTAGATTTCTAGTCGATGCTAAGGATACAGAGAACTAGCATGTTCTGTAAATAATGTCAGCAAAGTGACAGATATCTAAAATCTGGTGAAAGTTTGACACTACAAAACCTGGGAATTTCCTATGTACACCCTCATGGAAATACATATTATATAAGCTCTAAGGTATATACATATTTATAGACTAAACATAATTGGCATTTATTTTACCGTGTGAAAAGTTGGGCAGTTTCAGAATAATCTTTTTTCAAAACCTAGTAATTTCTCAGCTAGGTAAACACAAACCCAATAATATTTGCACACGTATGCTCATGGCAGCAACATTCACAGAAGTAAAAACTGAACAGGCTCAGGGAACTATTAACTGGTTAAAAAATAGAGATGATGAAATATAGTGTATCCACATAATAGTTTATTATTTGGTAATAAAAGATAAGTAAAAGATGGCCATCACATAGATGTTGTTAAATGTTTCTGTCTCTGTAAAATGCCTAGAGCAGGAAAGCTTAAGGAAGAAGAGCAGAGTTGGCGACTCTAGATACTGGGGAGTAATTTCTAAGACCTGGGGTAACGATGTCCTGGAACTAAGTAGTGATGATGTTTATATAACCAGAAGAATATGGTAAATGCACTTCTTTTTTAAGTAATTTATTTATTTTTATATTAATCACAGGTTATGTACTTTGTATCCCAGCCATAGCCCCCTTCCTCATTCCCTCCCACTCTTCCCATCCCTCCCTCATCTTCTCCTTGCCCCCCTCCAAGTCCACTGATAAGGGAGGATCTCCCCCCTCCCCTTCCATCTGACCCTAGCTTATCATGTCTCTTCAGGGCTGGCTGCAATGTCCTCTTCTGGGATCTAGCTAGGCTGTTCCTCCCGGGTGGGTGGGGGGCGGGGGGAGAGTTGAAGAGCCAGCCATTGAGTTCATGACAGAAATAGTCCCTGTTCCCCTTACTAGGGTACCCAGTTGGATACTGAGCTACCATGGGCCACATCTGAGCAGGGGTTCTAGGTTATGTCCATACATGGTCCTTGGTTGGAGAAACAGTCTCATAAAAGACCCCTGTGCCCTGATCTATTTGGTCTTTGTGGAGCTCTTGTCCTTGCCAAGTCTTACTAACTCCCCCTTTTTTTCATATGATTCCCTGCACTCTGGTGAAGGCTTGGTTGTGAGTCTTAATATCTGCTTTGATACACTGTTAGAGTCTTTCAGAGGCCCTCTGTGGTAGGCTCCTGTCCTGCAAAATGCATTTCTTAAATGAGAAATTATAAAAGGCAAATCTCTGACCATCTGACTTATTTCTATAAAAGTATTATAAAACATGTCACCATGGTTACATTAGAATATATAAATTTGTGAATTCACAATATACACCATTAGAAAAAATAATTGCTAAAGACATTGGGTGTTTATCCATTCCAGACACAATTAACTTTTAAGAGTAAATAGTTAATTTTCATGAAAAGAAAATCCATGTGATGAAATCACCTTTGATGTTTAAGTAATTTGCAATCTTGATGTTTGAGGGTTATTTTAAGCAATTTTAAAATACCATTTATTATCTTTACAAAGGGAGACCATCCCTTCTTGGTTAACTAAAAGACAGTCATGAGATCCAAAAATTATACTTGAATATATTCTTTTATGTGAGGAATTCGTAATTTTCAGATATTTCATATATTTTATTATTTTAGTATACTTAAATCAAGCACATATGATATTGCACTGCACAAGACTCTTTTTGAATTGGACATGGTACACCAGAAGAGAATTGATGTTTAACTGGATGCCCAGTGGCCATTTACTTGGGGCACTGAAAAATACCCTCTAATCTTTTGGTACCTCAGTGTCTTATTGATCCAAATTCTATCATGAGCCTCCAGTGCGAGATCTCTGTGGTAAGCATGAAAGTGTGCTACCCATAAATACGGCACCACTGGGAGATTTAGTAATCAGGGTATAACTCCTCATTAAGAAATGAAAATCTGTAAAACACAGTAACAGAAAAAGGACACACTATTTTGGTACAAATTGTCTCCAGGACTCTGAATGCCTGCAGCCAGAGAAGTAGCAACATTGTGTTCAGTTTGCTGATGAAGAGAAAGAGTTCTAAGGAAGTCCCTCCCATTGATCGAGTGCTAATGTGATGACTTCGTGATAGAACACATTAAGTCCAGGTCTTCTTCATTTTATCTTTTTCCATTCTTTCTGAGGATCAAATTAAAAGAACATTTGATGTGGTTTAAATTTTAGGTAACAGTAATTAAAAGAATCCTTTTCCTATTTGCTGATTGTTATGTTTAAGGCCATCGCAATGCAAAGCCAAGCAGCAAATGAACAAAACTACGCTTGATCTGGTAGGAGAGCCCAGTGGGTAAAGTGCCTGCCTCATCATCATGAGGACCCGAACTTTAACAGCCTAAACCTATGTACAATATCAAACTGTATTGTGTACTTGTCGTTTAGGGGTGGCAGGTAAAGGAGGATTCCTGAGACTCATTGGCCAGCCAGTCCAGACTAACTGGGGACTGGGCAGTGCTTTCTGAGGGTGACACTTGATGTTGTCCTGTGTGTATGGGGACATATGTTCACATGCATTTGCAAATGCATACACACCCTCACACAGACAAACACATGCATAAAACTGAAAATAACCATATTTCCTCACGGATGAGGGAGAAGCTGATGAGGCCTCACCCCTCCCAGAATGACATAGGTGTCCCCTGAAGTATGGAAGCACAAGGTGATACATTCTTTCAGCCCTGGAAAAAGAAGAAAATTCTGATTCACACAACTGCATGGGTGAAGATTAAACACATTTAACGGTAACCAAAGTATGTTGATTATCCTATTTTCAATATTTATTTATTGCCTAAATATTGCCTATTTTCATTGCTATGAGAGATGGATATTAGCAAAATCCACTGTGCAGAAAGTAGGAAGGTGCTTCCCCAGTCTCAGAAGCCAGAGAGAGGAGTTGTGTTACTAAATGGAAATCCTGTTTCAGTTCAGAGAGACACATTCTGGAAGTGCATGGGCAGCACGGTATGGATATGCTTAACCATTACACAACCAGACACTTAGAGGTAATGCTAAACTTTGTGTCATGCATACTTTAGTCCAGGAGAGAAATGGGGAAAGTGCCTAGCATGCATGAAAACTGCCAGCTCAGAAATGATACTACCACAAACTACAGATCAAGATCTGCACTGAACATCTTGGGATAGGTCCATTTTACCAGCCATTCCAGGGAACAGGAGTCTTGAAACTATAGGCTATGAACTAATGTTCATCCTAGAAGATCTTCTACTAGTCTGCCAAGATGGACAAAAGAAAACACCACTTGCTGGGTGGCTGATAAATTTTCTCACAGTTCTGCACATTAGAGGCCAAGATTATGATGTTTAGAGGGTTGGTCTAGAGACGGGTTTCATCCTTGCTTGCAGACAGTGGCTTTCTTTCTGCTTAACTGGCCTCGCCTTTATGCATGCAGGCTCCTAATCGCTCTCTTTCCTGTAATGATACCTGTCTTATTTGATTAGAGGCTTATCCTTATGACTTTATTTAACATTAATTAGTCCCCTGAAAGCCTTATCTTTAAATACAGACATATTATGGGATAGGGCTTCAACACAGCAACTTTGTGGTGAGGGGAGCAAAACTCAGTCAATAATAGACCCGTACATGCTTTCTGCAAATGGCTCTACAGCCACCATCATGGTAGACAACTGCTGATCAAATTCTGAAAGTTTGTATGCAATCAATATTGCAAAATTCTCTTTAGATAATGAAGTAACCAAGATTGTACTGCCAGGTGAATAGAAATTTTAAATATAGTAAATGAGTTGAAGATGAAGCCTAGAGTGGGCCTCTAGGGAAAAGCGCAAGCTCAATTATTCAATAAGAAAGCACAGAGCATTGCACCTTTGCACAGTGCCTCATCCATCAGCTGGGATAATTGCATCTTCATCCATCACTTGGTAGTAGAAATAAAATTGTTATAACAGAACATCAATGTGGACCAATTTGAAGCAAAATGCTTCATTTCCATAAATGTCTTGGCTGCAGTTACGGTTTTATCTTTTGATATAGGAACATTAGTTGTGGTCCACTTGCTATGATGCTCATATGCTTCCTTGATACGTTTAAGAACAGTTGATTGGGCAAGACAAAAAAACTTCTTCATACCTATAGACTGTACACCTCAATGTACACAATTTCTGGCTTCATATGGTATAGCTTTCAAAGAGTGGCTAGTTTTGTTTTGTTCTGTGGGTCACATTGTGTCTTTTCCAATCTGATATTAACCTGAAATCCACAGACACTAATGTGTTCTTGTCTCTCTGGTAGGATTGGTCCAGGGTTTTTTTTTTTCAATGCTTAAAGACCACTAAGTTAGTATACACTTTTCATGATAATAGTTTTTTTTAAAGTAACTTCTAAGTTGTTTATATTAAGAAGTCAAACTTCACCAGTGAAATGGCACAGAGGATAAGGGTGCTTGCTACCAAGGCTGACCGCCCAAATTAGATTGCTGGAATTCCATGGTGGAAAGAGATATCTGACCTCTGCAAGCCATCCCCTAACCTACACACAACACACACACACACACACACACAACACAAATAAATCTCAAAAATAAATAAAGCAAAAATTTTTAGACGTATTTATGGGAAGGAACATAACATGGGAAATGTTACATGTTCAAACTGTTCTCACTCCTGAAGCAATCTAAAATTGTCTCTTTTTGGTGGATGGTAGAATCTCTTTATGTATTTATCTTCCTTATTTAATGAACAGGGTGAACAGGTGAAAATTACCTAAAATAGGCTTCGTTCTTTTATCAAAATTAAGACAGCTAAGAACAGATGTTTGATGGTGTAGTAAATAATTCATTCAGTTGGAACATCCCCTTACCACAGATACTTAATAATATAGTTACATTACAATGGCAGGCAAATTCAAAGTATTCAATAGATGGTAATAATTATAATAAAATGATTACATTATATTTAAGTTATTTTGTTGAGTGATTAAGATTCAAATAAAAGTAATTTCCATATGAAATGAATGTAATTTCCATCTTCATAAGGATATCAATAGCAACTGTTGAATACTAACAATGTTCAAATCTCATAAATTACTCTTTCTTTTTCTTTTTTGTTTTTGAAACATTGTTTCCCTGTTTCACCCTGTCTATCCTGGAACTCACTCTATAGACCAGGCTGGCTTCTACCACAAAGATTATCTGCTTCTGCCTCCCGAGTGTTGAGATTAAAGGTATGTTCTATTGTACATAGCTCATAAATTATTCTTATAATGGATTTCTATATGAAACAATAGTCTAGAAATGGGTAATAAGAAAAAACAAAATTTACATTTTACTTCTTACAAACCCATGCAACAAGATTCTCTACCATACAGCATAAACCCATTTTGCATCACTTAATCATATATTGAGGTTTTCTTTCTGCACTCAGTGTTCCATGATCACCCTTATGTCATATTTCTGTAGTATCTATTTCTTCTTCCTTGTGTGCTCTTACCATTAACTGATGTGCTGGCTAGTTTTATGTCAACTTGACACAAGCTAGAGTTATCTGAAAGAAGGAACCTCAATTGAGAAAATGCCTCTATAAGATTTGGCTTAGTTACTGACTGGTTGTTCTATAAGCAAGCAGGTTGAGCAAGGCACAGGAAACAAGCGAGGAAGCAGCACCCCTCCATGGTCGCTGAATCACTTTCTGCCTCCAGGTACTGGCCCTACTTGTGTTTCTGTCCTGACATACTCTGTTGGTGGACTACAGTGTGGAAATAGAAGCCAAACAAACCCTTTCCTTCTCAATTTGCTTTTGTTAGGTGTTTCATGAGATCAAAAGTAGCCCTGACTAAGACAACTGGAAAGTTAAAGAAAGACCTGATGTTGGTTCCCCCTTGAGAATTCCTCAATTTGACTCATTGTTTTTCATCTACTTCTGAGTTTCCTGGGAGAGAAGAGTGGGAGTGAATATGAAGTTGGGGAGAAGCTGTGTTCATTAATTCTTTTCAGATTTAATAGCATTTCACATACACCAAAAGAGGACAAAAAGAGAAAGAAAAATAAAATGAAAACTCAAAAGCCATGTTCCCTCAAACTGTGATAAGCACCTTCTCCTTCCACTCCCTACCACAAGAATTGAAATCAGGGCTTTTGCACATTAGGCAAAACTTCCACCACTGAGCAACGCCCCCAGTACCTTGACAGTTTAAAAGCATGTCTTTCTGCAACACAAAGAAAATTTGGATTTTATCCCACAGGTTGAAGAAAGTGCAGGGAAATTTGAATAGAAGACTGCAAAGTCTTACTCACACATTTATAGTCCACAGGAGATAATGGAGCAAAGAGAAAAATCAGGACAACAAGATGACCATGAGAAGGTGTTTGCAATGATTTATGTGTGAAATATTGATGGCTTGAAATAGATAAATAATGATAGTGGCATAAGAGAAAAAGAATTAAATAGGAATTGATATTTACTGGCTACAGATATTTGAAAGAAAAATACAGAAAGATTGTAAGTTTTTAGCATGTAAGCTACATAATGATATCCTTAAATAACATGAATCTGTGAAAATAGAAGAAATGACTTCATTTCAGAGACATTGGTGGTCATATTAAATATCAAGGTAGATTCAAACAGGTAAATGTATATCTAAGTCTATGACTCAGGAGAGAGACCAGCTAACCTTGGTCTATAGAAGTGGAGAAGGTGAAGGTTAAAATCAATCTGGCGTTTTCTCAGACAACTAGGAATAGCGCTTCCTCAAGACCCAGCTATGCCACTCCTAGGCATATATCCAAAAGATGCTCAAGTACACAACAAGGACATTTGTTCAACCGTGTTTGCAGCAGCTTTGTTTGTAATAGCCAGAATGTGGAAACAACCCAGATGTCTATCAACAGAGGAATGGATACAGAAACTGTGGTACTTTTACACAATAGAATACTACTCAGCAATTAAAAAGAAGGAAATCATGAAATTTGCAGGCAAATAGTGAGAACTAGAAAAGATCATCCTGAGTGAGGTATCCCAGAAGCAGAAAGACACACATGGTACATACTCACTTATAAGTGGATATTAGACATATAATATAGGTTAAACATACTAAAATCTGTACACTTTAAAAAGCTAATCAATAAGGAAGACTCTGAATAAGATGTCCAATCCTCATTCAGAAAAGCAAATGGGATAGACATCGGGAGAGGGAGAAAATAGGCTCCATCCTCTCCTCCAAGTTTCCTGACTGCTGATGCAATTTAAGCAGCCACCTTTGCTTCCTGCCACCTTTCATTCCTCACTATGGTGAACATTGCCAACAAGCTGTGAACCAAAATCAACCCTTCCTTCCTTACATTACTTCAGTCAGCATTTTATAACAGCCACAAGGTAAGTAGCTAATGCAAGGTTCAAGCTTGTTGTAATCTTCCTTTCGTTACAGCTGCCTCTCAACTTTGTGTTCCAGTATCAGACACAGAGATTACTTAGCACACACATTTGTCTTCAAAATCCAGTTCTCTGTAACCAGTATTTATACTGATTACAGTATAGGGAGAAGGAGATGTAAATAGCATGTAAGGCTCTTGTTAGTTCTGTGGCTGAATGCTGATTGGTTACTGGGGACCCGTGAAGATCAAATCCGAGGAGACTTGAAGGAGTGGCATTTAACAATGGAGAAGCAAGGTCTTGCAACTGACAAAGACACCTGGCAAGAGAAAAGAAAAAGGAGAACTTGCCAAATGCTGCAAAGAAAGCCACTGAGTCCAACCTGAAGCCTCAACAATGGTTTTACTCAACAATGATGGTGACTGATATCTCAAGTTACATTGTAGAAATAACTGGAAAGGGAGCCTTTTAAATGTGGCCTATTAAATAGTACATTAAAAAGAGTGAGAAAATTTTGCACTAATCTTACAGTTTTGAAGATGTTAGATTTAGTAGTTTTAGGATTGTGCTAGGTTTCTTTTATGTGTTGGATGACTTACTCATTTATATTTTGGTCAAAAATAATATATCACAGAAAAGTACCCTCTGAATAATTTGGAGTGTAGTATAATGTTACTATATGCACATAACATAAAAGATCTCTAGAAGGGTTTGCTTGAAGAGCTGATATTCTATACCAGTAAAGATCTATTATGCTTTTTGCCATCCTTCTGAGCCCTGTGGTAACTATGATTCTGATTCCCTAAGGCATTGATTACTGTAGAAACCTCATAGAAGTAGAATTACATATATAGTCTCTGTCCTTTTATGGCTGACTTTTTTCGCTTACCGTAATGTTCTCAAGTCTGTATTTTCTCTATTTCAAAGGCTGAATAAAATCCTATACTATGAGTATATTGTATTTTCTTTGTTCATTTTCCTGCTGATGGAGTTTCAAATTGCTTCCACCTCTTGGAGCTATTGGGAGAAATTTTGCAAGGAATACAAAAGCACAAAAATATCTTTGAGATCTTATTTTCAGTTCCTTTGAAAATGCAGCTAAAATTAAGACCAGATAGTAATTGAGTTTTAACATTTTAAGGACTGTCATACTGTTTTCCATAGCAACTAACTCATTTTAATTCTCTAGCCATATCCACACCAGTGTTTGTTCATACATACATAATACACACATATAAACAGACACACACATACATGCATGCATACATACATGTGATTTTTAATTGATTGTGGATGATATTACATTGTGTATTTGCTTAGCATTTAGATAATGATGAAATTTGAAATTTTTCTTGTCAGCCATTTATGTCTATTTAGAGAAATATTACCAAGTCCGGTGCCCATTTTTAAAAAATAGATGACTCATACACTCTTGAGTCACAGGAGACTTGGGATAGTTTAGACACCAGTCTCTTATCAAATATATGGTTTGGAAACCATCAGAGGAGATTTCATTTAACTTTTTAAAAATATTTTTCTTTGCAATATGGAAGTTTTATGCAATCCAATTTATTTTATTTTATGTTTATTATGTTAGTATCATGAAAATCATTACCAAAACCAGCATCATATCATGTCACCTTATGTTTTCCTCTAGAGTTTTATAGTTTCAAACTTTACAAGTTCTCCAACACCATATTTAGAAAAGATGTTTTCTCCATTTTGTTTGCCTTTGGAATTTCATTGTATTTAATTTGGTCATACATATGAGGGTCCATTTATAGGTTTGTTTTTATTCATCAAAATGTCTGATTGTTTTGCCAGTATAACATAGCTGTGACTCTTATAATTTTATAAAACATTGACTTCTCCTAGAGAAGGGACAATGACAGAGCAAGAACTTAGGCAATGGTCTCCTAATCCTGTCTGCAAGAGAGACATGTTTTGTGAGACGCTGGGCAGAATTAGGTGATACAAAGCTAAGGGATGAAACATTCTTCAATGACATGGGCTTCATTCTTATGACTTTTTGCTTCCATGAACCATTTTCAATGTAATTTGACACCACAGGTGTGTTACTGTAAGGAAGAATGTGCTAATGAAAAGATGGAGATTTGGCCTTACCCTTAGTTTTGGTTTCTTATTTTAAATTATTGTATGCACTAGAATTTGTGTTGTTATATTGACTTAATTTTTTTATCAAATCAAATACAGATGCTGTTACTCTCAAATATAAATTCAATTTTCAAACAATTACATAATGGATTTGTTGCTCTGAGGAGTTGTCTTTAGAACCATCCTGTGAGCCCCTTGAAAGGATCTTTTCTTCTTTAACTGAGCTACTTACAGCTCAGTGTTTGTTAAATTAATGACTGAATGCACCAATAGCTAGACAGCATCTTTAAGTGTTGTTCTATTGTATAATTTATAACATACATTATATTATGAAGAATATAAACTTCTTTGAGGCAAGAATTATTTGAAACCAAATATATGTAACCACATAGAACATATAATATTAATCTAATGTTATTTTGAAAATACTTTTGCAAATTCTTGATTTTTTTTGATTCTCATCAAAATTTAGAAATTGGGGGATTGGAAAGATTGCTCAATAGATAAGAACACTTGCTGATTATGCAGAGGACTGGAATTCAGTGTCCAGTACCCATATGCTGACTCATAACTGTTTGTAACTCCAATTCCAGGTGATTTTCTTTTCTGGCCTCTGCAGGCAGCAGGAATGCACATGGTGCATCTACATGTACACAGGCAAAAGACTCACAAACTTAGGATAGAAATAAATAAACCCGTTTTTAAGTAGGAATCAAAAATGCTGCTTGCTGTGCTGTTGTCACAGCATGGCTCTGAGACAGTGGGGGTGTTACAGGTGGTGATGGTACCCTTCCATATCCTGGGGGCTTTGAGCCATTAGAGAACATTGTGGCCACAGGCTAGGTCCCAATGGGTGTAGATATTCCTCTATCCTAGGCTGTTAGGGGCTTGACAGAATTCAAAACAAAGTTACTTTTCAAATTTTTTATCTTCTACAAAAAAAAAAATACTAGTTACTAGCTTTTCCTTAAAATTTGTTTTCCTAATGCTTATTCTGAATGCTTGTTATGTCTCAGAGTGGCAGTAGATAGGAACTTAGAGCAGATTGAATGGTAAGCTACTCAATTAGTTATTAGTTAACTTCCTCCAGTTATAGAACCACAAACAAGCAAAAAATTCCTTAACCTTTAAGAGGAACAATAGGAAACAGTGGATTTTTGCAATGTATTTTATTTTATATTACCCATGTTCAGTACAAAACCAGCATTAACTAAGATTATGGATGCATTTCCAGCTCTTAAAAAAAAGTATGTACACACATATTTTAGAAATCTTGGTCTACATGGATTAAAGGAAATATATAGACCAGGGATCTAAATTTCTCTAGTTTAGTTAGGGTACCCAAAGCAAGATGGTATAGCTGAATTAATCACAATCTTCAGCTAATTCTTTTTGCATCCTTATTAATCAGGTCAGGGTTTCTCCTCTATTAATGTAAACAGGGAAAGGTCAGAAATTTCACTAGGGGCATATTCCAGAGCATGGGAATTAAGTGAAAAGTCATCCTTCATCCCTCCCAGGACTGAAAACAGCCCCAGTCCTCAGTTCTGAGTATTAGATCATGTGGAATGTGCTGAACTCACAGGGCATATAGTTTCTGTATAACAATGAAGGTCATTTATTACAGGACTGTCGTCCAAGTTTGCAATGATTCTTTGATTAGTGAAAAGTGGTTATGCATGTTGTGCCTTGGGATGTTTCTTTACTTTTTTTTTTCTCCAAGAGGATTTCGTGGATTGCACTAATGCTCCATGGGAGAATTTTTAGCCTGAGCTTTGTTACATGATGTGCCAAAGGTGGTTAACAATGAGCAGATAGCTTAAATTAATTTAGACAGATTTTATTTCTTTCTCTAAAGGGAAAATTGCGTTGTTCCTTTCGACTCTCTCATAAGAGATGGCAGAAGCTGCATGGAGCAAAACTCTTCTTCATTCTCAGAGTTTAACTGTGTGATGACTTTAGAGAAACGTATGATCCTAAGTGAGGTTTTGTCCTTTAAACTTCTGCCACCCCAACCTCCCTGGCCATAAGCCATCCTGATGTCTTAGGGCACCCAGACAGCAGACATAGTTCCTTATTGTAGGATCATATCACCTTCACATTTCTGCCATAATGTTAGACCAGCTCTTTCACAGGGCCAAATAACTGAATGTGGACACTGAGAAACGGTATCTTCCTTCTAAGCTAGACTGTGATTTCTTTGTAATTTCTAAATCTGCTTCTATTCAGTTTTCTGATGTTCAGGGTATGGGGCAGATCTCAAGAAGAGCAGACCATATCTAAGATCACCTGGACATTTGAAGATCACAGTTTTCATCTGTTGCCATGGTCTCAATGATTCAACATCCAATCCAGTGTTTATTGAATACTGCTTCCTAGTAGTTAGTGCATTCCACATTTGAGGTCAGGGTGTTTGAAGTAATGGGTACACGACAAAAAGACAAATATTGATCCTACCCTCTTAATGAAACTTATAAATTAACAGGTCCATGAGCACAACCTAGCCCAAAGGTTTCTGGAATATTTTTATCCAGGAAGGCTTAAGCTTTTCTAAACCTAGTAGGTTACCTCAGTTCTGTCAAAAGTTCACTTCCTTGATATCTCCCAAAACAGTGAACACATGTCAATAGGAAAGGCTGCTGCTTTCTTTTAGAAATGAACTCTCTTACTGCTGGAGCTAGATGAGGCTCCAGATTGCTTTCTGGCAATCCGTAGGCTCGCAACTAAAGACAAAGGAACCACAGATAGATATTCATTGAGCCACAGCTGCTGAAAAAAAATTCTAGCAGAAACAAAACCCTGGCTGAATGAAGCACCAAGAAGCCTTCAAGGGTAATTGTAGAAACTGAACAGATGGTGTGCACCTGCCTGCAGACTTAGGGCAATTCTGAGTGTCCTGAGGGACATGGGGTGTCAGGTCAGAGGTGTTCCCCATCTCTCCTCACCTGATGGGACAGTTCTTCTCCGACTGGTCCTTTTTTTTCTTTCCACAGTCACCAACCAGGGCCATGTTGACAGCTCCATAAAGTCTTGTGTGCTGGAGCTGCAGAGCCAAAGGATGAACAGAAAGAAACGTTCGGGAAGAGCCGCGGGATCTCATTCTTTTGAAGAATGAGACACATGAATGATGTAGAGCCTCTCACACTGGACAGGTTCACTATAACTGAAGATTCTGGCCCAGTTGGGGAGCTCACTCCATCCAGCCACCTGGACTCCAGTGGTTAGAGGGAGAGGGACCACTCATGTTTCTCTAAGCCTCCAAGACGCTTTACATTCTGCTGGTCTGTGGAAAGGAATTCTTCCCTACAGCTGTTTGCAACTTCAACAACTGTCTTTCTAAGAGAAGAGGACCAGGACTTCCAGGCCTACACTTCAGAGACCCTCAGCTCTTCTCCTCAAGTCCTGCTGGGCATGAGAGACTATTCCACCTAATAGTCCCTGCTGCTCTTCAAAGAATAGCTCTTGGTCACATCCCAAGGCTCACAAAGAGCTTTAGAGCTGTAATGCTTCTCAGAGCCACAACTAGTCTGGGCTACACTCAACTAGCACCCCATTGCTACAGATAGTTCATACCTCTTTCCTTTAAACAGCTCCTGATTTTAAGTTGTGTCTCATTTAAAGGTTGTCATTTCCAAGTTGACAAATGAAGTGCTTCCTGTTTGTATTCTTTGCCATCTGCCTATTCCATTCTTGGAAGAGGATGATACAAGAACTGGTCTAAGACAGAAGGCATTCGTCTTCATGACCCATTTCACTAATTGATTGCTGCCTTCACAGATGTATTTTCCAGAGTGTGGAGCAATTCTTACAGTTGAACCAAAGGACATTCACCTCCAGAGTATATACTGTTGCCAATTATCTCACAAACAAATGGTTCAACAAACTTTAGATCTACTTGCTTTCTGAGCTAACTTGCTAACCTTTCAGCTCTCATGAACAGCAGCGGAAGCAATAGCTATGGCTCACTTATGATGAAACCCTTGTTAGGGACACAAGGATAAAAAAAAAACTGATTTCTCTCCATGAGAGGCTTTTATCTCAGACACGGCTGTGGTGACAACAGACTACCCTACCGTGTGTCCTCTTACACACCTAAAATCTAGAGCTTCCTAATCTTCTGGTTGACACACCTACACAGAGCTTAGAGTTGACCTGATTTTGAAACTTTATCCCAAGGTCACCTTTGAGACCAACCTGCTTTTAGAAACTTCAGCAGTTGTATTGACATTGCAGAGTAGACAAAACCACGTGTGGCTGCCAATTGGCCTGCAGGCCTAGCGCTAGAGAACCTGGGTAGCTGGATTACTTTTGAGAGCTTAATGACTGGCATGTGACCTCTAACCCTACTAGGCTATGCGAATGCTCATCTGTCCCAGCTGCACACCCATGGTGAGCTTGTTGTGAAGTCTCTTTACTCAGAGCTTATCAGTAGCCAGGCTCAGCATCAGGAATTCTTCCATCGTTAGGCTAATTGCCATGAACAGTTTGTCTGCATGTGTTTTGTGACATTTCCCAGGGAGATGTGAACAAGCATCTTTTCACCTTTGACGGGGACCATGAGCAAACCAAAGAAACAATTCCATCCAAGGTTAGCTTAGTGAACTACTGACGGTACTCCCACAGTTATTGAATAACTTTGGGGATCCCTGTAAATCTTGTTTCAGGAACTTCCCAAGAACTGTTCTGCATGGAGGTCAGGCTGGGTTAAAGCACATTAGACTCTTCAGCGATGGCATTACACACCCGAACCACTCCCCTCCATGTTCTTTTCCACATTAGTCTCCAGCTGCTTCAGAGCCCACATATTTTTCCTTTTCCCTCCGTTCCCAGGCAGAATTGATTTAGTTAGCCAGACTGACCCAGAGTTTCTTAATGCCTATACAGCAAGAATTTTAGAGAATCAGAAACCCTCCTGTTTTAGGCACTAGCTTGGAATCATTGAAACGTTCAGTTTTCCAGACAGAACTTAGAGACTCCCCAAGTCCTACCAGGATAGAATCTTGTTGGTTTGGAGGATCCTACCCCTGCTGTTTCCTGAAGCATGTTTCACTGTCTGTTTTGTGCAAAACTTTAGCCTAAATACTAGAGGGCCACAATGAATGTTTAAATGTATTGTTTTCATACATGTATACTATTTGAAAGCAAATAAAGCTTTATTAATTTAATCAGAGCAATAGAATGCCATTGTTTTTGCTTTACTTACTGTAACTAAGTTATTGCAGCAGATCCAGAGAGTGGTATTTGATTTGGAAAACACTCCCTGAACCTATGATATATTCCCAACAGGACTTTTCTCCTCCCATCCACCTCGGGCAACCATAACCTTCTTGGAACATAGATAATATTCATTTATCTATTCATTAAGGAGTTTGGCAATACTAACCTCTAATGCATAAAAAAGTAAAGCAAATTAAATATACCATGAATTGTTTATTTAAAGCAATTCCAGCCCTCTGAGGGTTATCTAGCCATTAACTAGTATAAACAACCAAACTTATTGGCTGCAACTTACTCTGCCTTTTAGAGGTGGTTCATGTTTCAAGATATTCAAGCAAGACACAAGTATGACTTAAAACTCAAATCTTGTTCAAAGGCTAGCCTTACAAATTCACCATACTAGTATCTTAGAACAAAAGGGGGACCTACATTTGCAAGTGGAAATATGTGCTTATAAAAACAACAAACATTCTAGCCATAAAGTTTGCATCAATACAAAACTAACCCTAAAGTATTTAAAGTAGTCATTGGTCAGAAGCAATTTATACACAAGTTGAGTTTGGAGCCTGGAAGACCTATGTTCAGAAGCCCTCTGGTCTAACCAAGTTTTAAACCACATAAGCCTTAAATTCCCCCAAGGGTACACACAGCAATTTTCACTCATAAGCATCAGTTAAGCTTATAAACAAGAAAAATAAAATGTAAGTAATAGGTACCAATAACTGGAAGCTATTTGAAACTCATTCTGGAAAATTTTAGATAATGAATTTTAAAATAAATGCAAGATATGTACTGTGCCTATATAAAATGAAATTCATTGTTTATTGCACTTTACCCAAGATACAATATTTGATTGATTGGGACAAAATAAAAGTGCTTCCTCAAGATCCAGCTATACCACTCCTAGGTATATATCCAAAAGAGGCTCAAGTACACAATAAAGACATTTGCTCAACCATATTTGTAGCAGCTTTGTTTGTAATAGCCAGAAGCTGGAAACAACCCAGATGCCCCTCAACTGAGGAATGGATACAGAAATTGTGGTACATCTACACAGTGGAATACTACTCAGCTATAAAAAAACAAGGAAATCATGAAATTTGCAGGTAAATGGTGGGAAGTGGAAAAGATCATACTGAGTGAGCTCTTCCGAAGGAGAAAGACACACGTGATATATTACTCACTCATACAGACATATAATATATGATAAACCTACTAAAATCTCTACACCTCAAGAAACTAATCAAGAGGGAGGACTCTGGCTAAAATGCTCAATCCCCAGCCAGAAAGGCAAAGAGGATAGATATCAGAAAAAAGAGAAAACAGGAAACAAGTTAGAAGCCTGTCACAGAGGGCCTCTGAAAGGCTCTACCCTGCAGGGTATCAAAGCAGATGCTGAGACTTATGGCCAACCTTTGGGCAGAGTGCAGGGAATCTTATGAAAGAAGTGGGAAATAGTAAGATCAGGAGAGAACAGGTGCTCCACAAGAACAGCAACAGAACCAAAAAAAATGAGCACAGGGGTCTTTCCTGAGACTCATATTCCAACCAAGTACCATGCATGGAGATAACCTAGAACCCCTGCACATATGTAGCCCATGGCAGTTCAGTGTCCAAGTGGCTTCTATAATAATGGGAATAGGGAATGCCTCTGACAAGAACTGATTGGCCTGCTTACTGATCACCTTACCCTGACAGGGAAGCAGCCTTACCAGGTCACAGAGGAAGATAATGCAGCCACTCCTGATGAGAACTGATAGACTAGGACCAGAAGGAAGGAGAGGAAGACCTCCCCTATCAGTGGACTTGGGGAGGTGCAAACATGGAGAAGGAGGAGGGAAGCTGGGATTGGGAGAGAAGGAGGGAGGAGTTTATGGGGGGATACAAAGTTAATAAAGTGTAATTAATAAAAAATTAAAAACTAAAAATAAGTTTTTGATCTTTCACAATGTATTTTCTACAGATCAGCTCCAACAGAAATAGTAGAAGGAAGAAATAAACCACTACCATTTGTAGACACTACCTACAGAGTTGACAACATGTTATTCACAGTCTACCAATTACTAGGGCATTGACACTATCCATGGCTCTGGCTCCCAGCTATGAAGTACACGAAGTGGGCAGCGCTTCAGAGAGGCCCACGGAACCCTATGCCTAGCTATTGGGTAAGCAGCAAACAGAGAGCATCACTGGCAGTGGTGAATGATCTGTCCCACGGTGGTCACCTGTGGTCACGATTCTGTGTCGGAGATCCTATGACTACCCAGAAGATCTCCCAGTACCAGGAGATAGACATGTCTTCAGTATATACACAGGGAAGGCGTGCATTCTGAGCTAAGAGAAACCACTTCACTAACAGTACTATTTTCAATAAACAAAAGTCTTCTCTTGAAGCCTAACAAAACCTGCACTTGCTTTATTCACGTATTCTGGCTCTAGTTCTGAAACTATTTCTTCCCTTCCTACTTACCCAAGGTTACCTAACTACCCTTTACACTGTACTGTGGAATTTCAAACTGGAGTCAAATTAGATGGTAAACTCCTATACTCCAAACGAAATGTTTCATTTGGACTATTATGTGCATATTAACACAGCACAACTTTTGTTTATCTCTTCTGGTCTCCTGCACAGCCACAAGAGGAAATGCTAATGGATAACACCCAGTATAAAACCAGGGAGCATCTGCAAGGAATTAGAAAGTCAGAAACCAGTGTACTGGTCTTGGGTTCTCTTACAATCTCATGCCTTAGGAAGTTGTTGACAACCAGAAAACACATTCATTTTCCCGCAGTGTGGTTGCAAGATTCTGCACCGTTTGAAACTTCTAACATGGGGATGATAAAAGGAGTGTGTAAGATTATGCTAAACATTATGTAATACCATAGATTTCCAAAAGATCAACTGCCTGATATGACATTAAATATGGTTGAATGTGGTCCCACATCTCTGTGTGGCTTTGCCAAGTTTCCGTCGGATGCGATTTACAACAAGTAAGATATTAAAGCCCCATAAATAGTCACTCTAATGTAAACACTGCTCACTCCTTATTGCAGCAGTGAGAGCTGCCTCTCCAAAATGTATAAAACCGAAAACAAATCCTGAATTTCATCTCGGGGCAGAAGGTGGATTTGAATTTGAAGATGTGCCAAATGGTAATTTGGGGCACAAATATTTCAGAAAAAACTGCTGTACCAAGAGTAATAACAGCATATGTTAGCTTCTAAATCAGTTAGCATATGTCACAGGAACAACACCCAATTAACATGGGAGGTCATTTACACTTCAGCAAAGTTATTAACAGTAAATCATAAGCAAGTAGGTGTGTTCAGATGACGAATACGATGTGAAGCGTGCATGAAAATCTGACACAGTGATAGTTAAGGGGACCCTTCATGAACTGAATCTGGATATTGACTTATTGTTTCCTTCCCTTCCCCGCTCCACTCTTCCTTCTGTTTTCTCTCACATGGGCAGATTCTAGGGCTCTTCACATCTCCCTCTCAGCTAACTAGGCCTGGAAGGATTAAAGAAGACATTTGGCCTTTATGGCTTTCTGTGACTGAATGTGTATGTCCGGAGGAAAAAAGGAACCACGCAAGAAGCTATTAGGCACCAATGAGCAATCACAAGGAACGCTTGAGTTATGTTCACCGCAACAGATGTTGTGTCCCAGAATTCCCGGAGCTGCCTCAGGCTTTTGCTGGTGTCAACCCTGTGGTAAATGGGTTTTCATAATGAATTTACCATTAATTCTCTCTCACACACAAACCATTACAATTGCATTAAATGGCTGAATTAATGCCACCGAGGCTCAGAGCATGACTGTCTTTTGTTCATTTGAAGAAGCTCAGAAGGGTCCAGAATCTCAAATTAATAACTCATTGTAGTTTGGGAGATCAACAGGCTGCCCATTGATGGAGAGGGCAGTTCCTTGAGGGGGACTCTGAGCTCCATTCATTAGGGTTTACAGTTTACAATTCTGGGTCTACAATTTCCCAGATAACCACAGAAAAGATTACTGCTCTCAATTCCAAATATAGGTTGTCTTATTCAACTAAGCCCATTTTTAAATCATTTCATTCGTCCATTTCAGTTTTTAAATTTAAAAATCTTTTTTTATTAAATAAAGCAAAAAAATGATTTTTTTGGAATAAACAATACAAGCGTAATCCAGAAACCTATATTCTACATGAGATAGCACGCATCAATGCCTACAGAATCGCCAGCCTAGTTCTGACACTTACAAAGTAAGAATAAAACCAACAGGGACAGTCACAAAGACAGAGACAAAAGTGTGCATGGAACACGACTTTTTCAGGAGACAATGAAGTGCCATGTACTTCTCAGAAAATAGCAATGGCATTAGAATTGTTACACTGACAACAAAGGAACAAGGATGGTTCCTGTTAGCTGAGCACATCTTGTGCTTCATTGTTTTTCACACTTTTTGTCTTTTTGTTTCTAAGTAAGAACGGTTTCCTCTTCCTTACTCCGGCACCACTTAGAATGCCTCTACTGTGACAAGCTCTGTTCTTGTCCCTATCGCTAACGTCCCAAGCCGTGCAGTGGCCTTTCAACATTTGCACACCTGAGCTAGTTCCAGCTTTTGAGACCTTGTGCGTGAAATTTCCTGTCCTTCCATTTTGTCTTGCTTGGTGTGAGTGTGGGGCTGTGAGGAGGCCAGCGGTCAACACTGGATGTGTTCCTTGATCACTCACCACTTTATTTTTGAGACATGGTCTCTCAATGAATCTGGAGCACGTGGATTCTTCTAGGCTGGCTGGCGCTGGGTTTCAGACATTTCCTTCATCCAGCTCTGGAATGTTAGACCTGACCACAAGGGATTTGCACTCAGGTTCTCAGGCCTGTACAGGAGGCACATTGCCGACAAAATTCTCTCCCTATCTCTCCTCCTTGCTTTTTCCTTTGGGTATCTTCTTATTGTTTGCTGTTGGTGATACTTTTTAAACTATTTAGTTTCTTATACCTCTTCCTCCCTTCTCCATCCCAAATCCCTCTCTAATACCAAGTAGGGGGAAAAGGAGGTTAGTGGGGAAGTAGCAGGGCTACTTCCTGCTGGCTAAAGTTGTCTGGCTCCTTGTGGAAATTCTAATCCTCCTTTAGGAGATCTCCAACTTCTCACCCAGCTGCATCAACAGCCATGAGGAGCAGCAGGGGAGAGTACCATCAGCCCTGTTCTTACTCAGAACTCCCCAACACTCTCTAGGCTCTGACATTTATTCCCTCTGAGTCCTCAGATTTAAACTAGCTGCAGCTGGCAAGGGGTCCCTTTGGTGTCAACTATTTGAGACAAATAGTCTGCTGCTGTGGACAATCTGAACAAGCCCCAAATCCTACCCCTGGGATCAAAACGAAAACGTGTTCACATCCACAACATTTCCCCCTTTCTGTTAAAAAAAAAAACAAACAAACTGCTTTTCTTTTAATATGAATGTGTCTTTTTAAAAGGAGATGATCAAGGAACCAAACGATTTTTGGATCCATAGCTTCTACTACAACCTAGTAACTCTCAGATGCTCAGGAACAGTGTCAGGAACAGTTTGTACTTCTTGCTGTTGACTCTAAAGCTGTTTCCTAACGGCAAGAAGTTACCGTCATAAGTCCATCATAAGTCTCTCTTGAACACCCATTCACTAGTCAAATGACTCCTTCTATCACATCATCTACAAACTCCAGGAAACTTAAACATTCTTGCCAAGAAGGCAGTACTACCAGTAATGGCTCATTCACTTCTCTGGCTCAATGTCCCTTATTTCTCACATTTAGCACAGTGACCATTTGAGCTCTGAGGTTTTTAGTGGTTTGGGCACATTTTCTTTTTTGTTGTTGTTGTTTGTTTCTATTATTATTATTATTATTTATTACAATTTATTCACTTTGTATCCTGTCTTTAGCCCCCTCCCTCAACTCTTCCCAGTCCTACCTTCCTCCTCCCTCCCCCTCCCCACCCCTGAGCCCCTCACTTAGTCCACTGATAGGGGAGGTCCTCCTCCGCTACTAGCCCTAGCCTATCAGGACACAATTTCTTTTCAAGTGATCAAATTTACTGCAGTTGAAGCACTGAGCATTTTGAAATCTAAGGCTTTTGCTGTGTACTGGGAAAGTTCATGGTGGTAATCTCTTAACTGCTCCTCTGGCAGTTCAGTTTACTCAAGATTAACCTTTTTTTTTTCTTGTAAAAAGCTGATTCTCTTTAACTCTTTCACCTTGTTCTGCTTTCTGCTCCTCCTGGCCTCTTGCCTCACGCAGGGGCCGTGGGAACTTGACACCAAAAGTGCATGGAACAAAGCTGGGCAGCAACTGTGGGAAACTCTGGCTCATAGCTGCCAGGTGTTCTCCCTCTACTAACAGCGCTTCTTGCTTTCCGAGAGTTTCCGTCTCTGTCTGCAGATTCTCTAGTGGCACTGCCAAGTCTTCAAATCCTTTCTAAAACGAGTGGGCCTTCAATTTTATTACTTCATTCATTTGTTGTTTCTCAAACCCCTGTTCATTCACTCGCAAGTTTTCCAATTGTTCAACCATCCTCCCAATATTTAAAACAATGCAGAAAGACAAAGAAGCAAAACCAGAGACGCACCTCTGAGAGGAAGGCGGGAGAGAATCCGGTAGTAGCATCCCCAGTAAACCTTTTACACATATCCTGAAATCAAATACTCATTTTTTCATACTTTGCTGTCTCCTCTGGTGAATTAGAACCCAGATTTTCCATTATTCCAAGCCCCACTTTGGGTGCCAATTGATGTTGTTACTTTTTAACTCTGTTTTATTTACATTTCTTAATCCTCTTTCTCCCTAATCCTTTCTACTTCAACACCAGGTAGGAGGGTAAGAAGGTTAGTGGGATATGAGGTGAAGATCTTTTTAGCTGCTTCCTGCTGGTTTAGGCTCATTGGGTTCCTTAGGGCAAGTCCAATCCATACAAAGTGAATAAATTGTAATAAATAAAAAAAATTAAAAATAATTCTCCAGGAAACTGTTTCGCTTCTTTTTTCTTTTTTTAATACTTTAATTTTTATTAATTACAATTTATTCATTTTGTATCCCAGCTGTAGCCCCCTCCCTCATCCCCTACCAATCCCACTCTCCCTTCCTCTTCTACTCCCATGCTCCTCCTCCAGTCCACTGATAGGGGAGGTCCTCCTCCTCTTCCATCTGACCCTAGCCTATCAGGTCTCATCAGGATTGGCTGCATTGTCTTCCTCTGTGGACTGATAAGGCTTCTCCCTCATCAGGAGGAAATGATCAAAGAGCCAGCCACTGAGTTCATGTCAGAGACAGTCCCTGTTCCCCTTGCTAGGGATCACACTTGGACACTGAGTTGCCATGGGCTGCATCTGTGTGGGGATTCTAGGTTAGCTCCATGAATGGTTCTTGGTTAGAGTATCAGTCTCAGAAAAAAAAAAAAAACACTTCTAAAGTAGATATTTTCATGAAGGAGAAATAAAATTCATCTTATTTTAACCACGCTTTTTCTGTGGCAGAAGAGAAGAGGGCTCTTATTTATAGCTAAGCCAATACCTAACTAAAAGAATGTTTTGTTCTATCCATGATTCTACAGTAGACAATATTTGACAGCCACAACACCTCCCATACATTATTAGGTTAAAACATATCTCACATTACTTTTCAGTTTTGTTATATTTAATAACTAATTTGAACTGTCATCTCATTTGGCTAGTGAAATTTGGCAAAAAGCACCCTGTGAATTCTAGAGTATTGGTCTCCAAACGCTCACCTGTTTTTCTCCTTATATAATGTGTAAGCTGTTGAGAATGTGGTACTTTGTTGTCCAGAAACAGCTAAGTAATGCAGAAACTGGCTTTGATGTGGAACGGTGCTTTGGTATGGACAGTTGCCTTGAAATATAGACAATGAGTATAGAGGTGTGAAAAAGGAGACTGTCAAGCAGTACTGAGAATGTTACTGGCTGTTTTCTTTTCTTTTCTTTTGGTTGATAAGGAAAAAGACACAGATGAGGTGATAGAGAATAAATTAGTTTTAAAATAAAGTTCCTGTGAAATAGTCAAGAGCTACCAATCACTGTGCTGAGAAATAAAACATATTGCCATTTTTCCTCCTGTAGAAGTTTCTCAACATGAGAAATTGACATAGGATATGGGCCTAAGTATGCATCTAACCACCAAGCCCTTCGAGATCTAGGAAAGACATGAAGTGGAGGCTGCTAGAGAACTAAACTTATGCTTCTAAAATGCAACTTTGTACGTTTGTCCTGCAGTGCTTTTCTGTGCCCAAAGTAGACAGAGGCCAGTCCACACAAGAATTATGGATGTCACTTTTGAAGCATGGCATTGACCCAGTACATTTCACAACAAATTTTAAGAAAATGGTGCAGACACAAACATTACCCACTTTGGACCAAAAAGAACACAAACAAAGAGAAAATAAAAGCCTTGGGCTCTTCCACTTCCTAAGAAAAAGAAGCAGCTGAGTTTCATCAGCAACAACAGCTACTTCTGATCAAAATGTGAAGCCAGCTTAGAGAAAACTGAAAGGGCCATGGGGTGGAGCTGAGGTCCAAGGAAAATGAGTTCAAGAATCATTCACAGTTGTAGAACTGGGCCATGTTCAAAGAACATCGCTTACCCTCTAAGGAAAAGGGGGCTGGATTTGGACACATGACCTTTTGTTTTTCAATATTACTCTACAATCATGATTGCTATGTCCTTCCTATTCTTATTTTTAAAGAATAAATTTTATTTTATAATTTTTGAATTGCCAAAAAGCCAGAGGAACAGAATTTTCACGTACTCCTAATCTTATTTCCCTTAATACAATTTTACATAATCATGAAGCATCTGTTAAAACTAAGGGGCCAGTGCAGTACTTTGTGATAAAAACCTCCACAATTTACTTAGTTCACTTCAGTTTCCCATTTTTGTCCTGTTTGAGGACACTCTATGGGAGATAATACAGTCAGCTACTAAGTATCATGTCTGTTATATCTTTCCTAGCTTATGACAGTAAGTTAGTCTTTTGTCATTGTTTTATTTGATGATTTTAACAGTTTGAGGTATATTTTAAAATAATTGATTTGTTTGTTGTTCTCTGTGTGTTTGTGTGCAGGTGCATGTGTATGTGTACGTGTGTGTGTGTGTGTTGCCTGAAGGTACACCTGTGCAACACATGCATACAGTGCCATTGATAGAGAAGAGAACTTTGGAACCCCTGACCATGAATGCTGTGAGCCAAACCAGGTCCTCTGAAAGACAGTAAGTCCTCTTAGCTGCGGAGCCACTCTTTGGCCCCTAGGTTTCTCTTTCTTCTTGCTGTTGTAGGGTTCTTTTTTTACTTTTTTTACATGAGACTGAGTCTCACACTGTACGGTCCGTCAGTTGGTTGTGAGCTCATGATTCCCCAGTTGTGGCATTTTAAAAACTGGGATTGTGAGCATGAGCCATCAACCCTGGCTCAAGTCTAATTCGCTATAGGTTTCATTTATTCCAGGCAGTCTTGCTAGGCAATAATGCTGGCTCTCCATATTTCAGTCTTTAATTGAAATCATACTTTTAGTAGAAAAGGATTTTATCAGTAGAGAATTTGAAAGTTAATTTGGCACAAATTAGCCAGATATTCACAGAATCAAAGTTAATTGCTTATTTCATCTGAATAAAACATTAGATCCGGAGAGGACAGGAACTCCACAAGGAGAGCAACAGAACCAAAAAAATCTAAGCACAGGGTTCTTTCCTGAGATTGATACTCCAACCAAGTACCATGCATGGAGATAACCTAGAATCCCTGCACAGATGTAGCCTATGGCAGTTCAGTATCCAAGTGGGTCCCACAGTAATGGGAACAGGGACTGTCTCTGACATGAACTGATTGGCCTGCTCTTTGATCACCTCCCCCTGAGGGGGGAGCAGCATTGCCAGGCCACAGAGGAAGACAATGCAGCCATTCCTGATGAGACCTGATAGACTAGGATCAGAAGGAAGTAAAAGAAGAACTCCCTATCAGTGGACTTGGGGAGGGGCATGCGTGGAGAAGGGGGAGAAAGGCAGGGATTGGGAAGGGAGGAGGGAGGGAACTACAGGAGAATACAAAGTGAATAAAGTGTAATTAATAAAAAAAAAATTTTTTTAGCAACTTAATGGCCCAACTGAAAGCCCTAGAAAAAAAAGAAGCAGATACACCCAAGAGGAGTAGACGGCTGGAAATAATCAAGCTCAGGGCTGAAATCAATCAATTAGAAACAAATAAAACTATTCAAAGAATCAATGAAACCAAGAGCTGGTTCTTTGAGAAAATCAACAAGATAGACAAGCCCCTAGCCAAACTAA
>CM053760.1:6706036-6745848 GCA_028658305.1 Pachyuromys duprasi
ATAGGAAGGTCATGCTGAAATATACACACCTAGGGAGGATATACAAGAAGGAGGACCCAGGTTGGTATGATCAATGCTCGTTCTGATGAACAAATAGGATGGACATTGAATGGAGGAGAAAACAAGCAACAGGACAGGAGCATACCAAAGAGGACCTCTGAAAGAATCAATATAGCAATGTATCAAAGCAGATATTAAGACTCACAATCAAGCCTTTGGCAGAGGGCGGGAAGTAATAATAAAAATAGGGGAAGTTAGTAAGACTTGGGGAGAACAAGAGTTCCACAAAGAGCAAACTGAGCAGGGCACAAGGGTCTTATATGAGACAGTTTCTCCAACCAAGGACCATATAGGGATATGGCCTAGAACCCCCGCTCAGATGTGGCCCCTGATAGCTCAGTGTCGAACTGAAGACCCTCATAAGGGAAACAGGGACTGTTTCAGTCTTGAACTTGATGGCTGACTCTTTGACCCTCCTCCATACATGCCAGGGAGTAACAGCCTGGCTAGATCCCAGGGGAGGACATTGCAGCCAGCCCTGAGGAGACAAGATGAGCTGGGGTTGGATGGAAGGGGAGGAGATCCTCCCCTGTTGGTGGACTTGGAGAGGGCGGGGAGGAGATGAGGGAGGGTTGTAAAGGGTGGGAGGGAATGAGGGAGGGGGCTATGCCTGGGATGCAAAGTACCTAACCTGTGATTGATATAAAAATAAATAAATTTTCTTTAAAAAGCTGCCTATCCTATACTTACATAGAATGGCCACTTTTTTGCTGGTAAATGAACAAAAAGCAAATTAGGATTTTCAAATACTGAATATTTTGAAATATATTTACAAAACTTAACCACTTAGTAGTAACCAAGCCTTCTTTCCTGGAAGCATACAACACAAAATATAAACAACCAAGCAAAGGAACAAAGAAACAAAACCCTGCAGTGGGAAATTACCACCAAGATTCTGTCATGTAGCTGTCTCTGAAGCTGGTGAAATTGTCTGCAATAGCTGAGGAAAAGCTATCCAATTAAAGTCTGTCTTCTTTAGTTAGATACCTCTGGCAACTGCAATCATTGCCAGAATGTAACCCTTTGCTTCCAAGCAGTTATATTATAAACCCAGTCCTGACACTACGTTGCATAATCTAATTATATCAGATGAGCCCCACAGCTATATCTATGTTACTTCCACTGTTGGGTAGCAGAGGAAGACTGGCTGGTTGGTTGCTTGGTTGCTTGGTTTTACAATACAGGGGATTGAACCTAGATCTTCTGCTACTAAATATCTATCACTGTTTATTTATTTTGTTCAAGAAGTTGTTGCAGATGATCTTGAACTCAGGCAGGTTTTGAACTTGCAAATCTCCTACCAGAATGTTTTAAATAAATTACTCAGTATTAACTACCATATTTTTATATAAAGTTATATATGCAAATAAAACCATTTTATTTATGTTAATTAGCACACACAATTATATGGAATAGTGTGTTTCCTTGGGAGATTTTCATACAATGCATGTAATGTGTTTTAAATGTATCCCTCCCCTATCACCTTCTCCACAGCCCTCTCATTTCTGCTGAGCCTTTCCCCCTTTCCTACTAGTCATACTTCTACTTTCATGTCTTTTTAAATTTTTTTTGATGATCCAGTGAGTTTCATTAGGCTTGCTAGGAAGTTATTTACAGGAGTGTGGGCAACTTACCAGTGTGGTAACAACTCTATTTTTCAGGCACAAGAAAGGAAAATTATTAATGTGTAGAAAATTTGTAATTGTTTGCTATGGGCTAAATTTTGCTCATTCAAAATTCATATACATAAATTGTAAGTGTTGCAACTCTGAGGGGAAAGCCTTCCTCTGTGGAAGTGTTGCAGCTCTGAGAGGAAAGGTATCCTGGAGCCAAGAAATACCACTAAGTCACACCGCACAACAAAAACCTCACACAAGAAATTTATTGGAAGAGACACAGTAAGGTGGCTGCTTCTACAAGGGTTGGAATTGGTGAGATTTTTAAGTTCTTAGTTTGGGGAAAGCCTAGGGATTAGTGGCTTTTCAAGTTTAGGGTTTGGTGGGTTTTCAAGTTCAGGGTTTGGTGGGTTTTCAAGTTCAGGGATTAGTGGAAATGAGCTTAGAACTTTTACCCTACAGAAATCCAGCCCTTCAGTGTGGCCATATATGGCAATGGGACTCATAAGATTGTATCAGATCATGAGTTTGACTCCCTGATCTCAGAATATTAGTGTACTTAAAGAAAACATCAGTATATAAAACAGCATCTTCCACCATGAAGACACCCTGAAAGAAAGCAAATACCTGCAGACCAAGAGGAAAACACTTACCAGAAACCAAACTGGCCTGCACCTTAACTGTGTATGTCTAACCTCCAAAACAGTGAGAGATGTGTTTCTGTATTAGCCAGCAGTGTTTAATATTTAGTTACAGTAGCCAAATCAGACTGACAGGTTTTGGTGCTAAACTGAGTTATTCTGCTGTAACAAATACCTAAAGATATGGAAAGAGCTTTTGGAATTGAAAAATTGGCAGAGGCCAGAGTTTTGAGATGGATTCTAGAAAGAGATTGCTGTCTGTAGAATAAGCACATTAAAAGCAATTACAGCCATGGCTAAAAAGCAAAAGGGGAGCTACAGACAAAGCCTCCATTCTGAAGAATAAATAAATAATCATGAACAGAGTGCTGGTAGGAATGTAGCCATGAAAAACCAGGCTGAGAAAACAAAATACACCAAAAAAAAAAAAAAGACATATTAGTGGAAACTAGGAGAGGTGATTCTTGTTACACAGAGAACTTGTCTGAACTTGGAGCTAAGATTTTCTGTAATGTAAAATTGGAAAGTGGCAAAGTTCAGATATTTAGATATTGGTGTTATTTTTTCTTTTTTATTTATATATGTATGTGTGTGCAAGTACATGTGTATGTGTGAACATATGTGGGAGGAGTACATGTGGGGACCCAAAGGCAGTGTCAGCAATCTTCCTTGATCACTCTCCCATCTTATTCTTTGAGGCAGGGTCTCTCAATTAAACCCAGCCCTGACAGACAAGGCTACTGTCATTAGCCAACTTGCTTCTGGGGTGCCTGTCTTAGCATGCCCAGACCAGAATTTGAGGCTGGTTGCCATGTCCAGTCCATATATATGCTTACAGACTGAGAATTCTCCAATCTTATCCCTAGCTGAGGACATCTCTTTAAAAGGCCTTGAAAAGGTGGCTTGTTCCTTCTGGTTGCTTAGGAAATAAAATGTGAAAGGAAAGAATTGACCTACAAATTCATTGTGCAAGGGGCTTTCAGTTGAGTGGTCCTAAGCCTCCTGCATGTTGTTGAGTTGTAGTACTTCTCAGAGTGTAAGGGTAGAAAATTTTAACTTGGCCCTAACCATAGGAACTTAAACTTGTGAGCTTTACGTTTCTTAGAAACGCCCTTCTTTGTTCCTGGACCAAGAAGTACAAACAGTCCCTAACTGTCCCCTAGTCACCACACCTGGGCACAGCCAATCACTGACTGCCCCATTAGAAAAGTCCCTTACCCCTAGACCCCCTCCTGCTTTGTGGTTTTTGCCTTTATAAACTCTGTGATTCTGCTGCTCAGGGCTCTCCACCACCCCCTAGCATGGGAGCTGTGTGCAGAGCCCCGGAGCTCCGGCTACTGAGTAAAACCTCTTGTGGTTGCATCAAGCTCTCGTCTTCATTGGTTATTGGGGTCTGGCATGTATCCAGAGGAATGGAGGGTTTCCCCACCTCGGGAGTCCTACAAGAGCTACCCTGACTCCCACAAGTTGAAACCTGTTTCATATACGTCCAAACTGTCAGTTTTAAAGAGTTTTAGTCTGTTTATTTTTTCTTCACAATTTATTCATTATATATCCCTATTGAAGACCCTTCCCTCACCTACCCCCAGTCCCACCCTCCTTCCCTCTCCCCCCCCCATCCCCTACCCCTAGTCCACTGAAAGGCGGAGCTCTCCACTATTGTCATCTGCCCATAGCTTTTTAAGTCTTATCAGGACAGCTTGGATCCTCTTCCTCTGTGGTCTGGCAAGTTCACATCATCAGGAGCGAGTGATCAGAGAGCAGTCAACTGAGTTCATGATAGAGGCAGCCCCTGCTCCCCTCACTCAGTTATCACATGGAGACTGAGATGCCAATCGGCCACATCTGAGTAAGGGGTCTAGGTCCTCTCCACACATGATCCTCCATTGGAGTATCAGTCTCTGCAGGACCCCCCTGGGCTCAGATCTTTTAGTTTTGTTGATCTCCTTGTGGGGTTCCTATTTAAGTTGTTGATCCTAAACTGACAATAAAGCAACTCCCTGTCAGTACTCCTCACTGTCTGCCCAACCCACCCTTGGAGCAAGTGGGGCCAGAACCTTGTGGAGACATAAAATGATCCCTACTGACTGTTACGTTGTAAAGTTGATCACCTCCCTCAGCAGGAGTAGAGATGGACTCACACCAGTATTCACACTAAAAGAGTGAACAGATGGAGACAGAGATGGATCAGGGGGAGCTGGGTGAGACTCCCTAGGTTTTGATGGATTATAGAGCAAAAGGCTTTGGGAACAATTCTGTGGAGATTTAGATGGAAGACTTCTACTCTTGAGGATCCAGAATGTAGTGAATCAAAGACTAAAAAGTGTAGTTTTCAAAATTTAAGATTTAATGGATCTGGGCAGGTAAAATGGTTCAGTGAGTTCTTGTGACCAAGCCTGAAAACCTAAATTCAACCCCTGGAATCTACATGAAATCTGCAGGAGAGAACAGACTCCCCAAAGTCTCTAGGTCTCTCCACCTCTCTCATCCCATCCCTGTTTCCCTCATACAGAGAGAGAGAAAGAGAGAAAGGGAGGGAGAAAAGGAGGAGACAGAGATAGATAGATAGATAGATAGATAGATAGATAGATAGATAGATAGATAGATAGATAGATAGATAGATAGATAGATAGATAGATGCTTGAAAACAATTTAATGAATCTGAATCTAGTGAACTTGGCATGATGCATTTTTTAAATGTTTTATTTATTATTTATATAGTATTTTACCTACATGTGTGCCTGCACGTATTGCTGCATGCCAGAAGAGGGCACCAGACCTCATTTTAGATGATTATGTGGTTGCCAGGAATTGAACTCAGGACTTTTGGAAGTACAGCCAGTTCTCTTAACCTCTGAGCCATCGCTACAGCCCCCACGATGAATTCTTTATTTGGTTGTTTTTCATTTGTGTTCTTTGGAAAGAGAGCATCATTCTTCTGCTTGCCCTTCTACTGCATTTTTGGAAGTGTATAACTTGCTTTATGCACACGTTCGTGGTTGGGGAGAAATTTTGTCAAAAATCATACCTCTAATTCTCCATATATGATTAAGATAATATTTAGACATTAGATGTCAGACCTTAGAGTTAGTGCTAGGCAGAGTTAAGATATCTGGGGCTCTAGAGTTTAAACGAATGTAATTTTTAAATTAAAAAAAAAAAAAAGCATGGACACAGGAGTTACCAAGGAGGGAATGCTATGGATTCAATTCTATTTGGAAATAATGTCTGTAAGGAAGTAATTAAAGTTAAACACAATGTCCTGAGGGTTGGCCCTTGTAAGAAGAACACCATAGTATTTAAGCCTCTTGAGTCTGGAATTTGTCACAGTAACCCATACTGACTAAGACACTCCTGTTTGTATTGGCATCCATCTAAGAGATACTGTTTAACTTCACAGTATCTATTTGCCTTTCTTGTTCATGTTCTTAGCACATTAACATCAAACTCACCATAGACATTTTTAAACACCTCCTCTTTATTTTCTGAAGTCCCTGGTAAGAATGCAAGCACCAGGAAGGCAGGGATGTTTTGTTTGTTTTCCTTTTTTCTTTTTTATTTTCTGCTGTCTTCAATGCATAAGAACAAAAATGTTTTATTTTCTTGTTTTTGAACAGTCATCATTAAAGTTGAACTCATCCTCAGAACCCAAGAAAGACAAAAAAAGAAAGAAAAGAAAAAGAAAAGAAAAAACACACATAGCAAAGGGCAAAGGACAAAAGCAAAAAAAATAAAAATAAAAAACAGACATAAATTAAAATTAGAACAAAAATAATATAAATCTGGCAAAAGAGTGTTGTGCAATTGAAGTACTAACAAAAACAAAAACAAAAGAGTAAAAACAACAGAAAAGACACATCCCTTTCAATAGTGCATAAATCAATTTACAGGCCTAGGCTGAAATTTTGTAAGAACAAATTGCTAGGAATATAATGAGCACTTCGAAGAATCTTCAACACATATTATACAGAGGTCAGAGCAAGAAAACAGTATGTATTATTTTCTTTGCAGGGGAGTAAATACTCTGAAATAATGAACACAAACCCACTTAAGAGCTATAGTTATCATATTTCAATTTATTTCCATGTAAATTGGTTGTTACACGCTGAGTTAGTACAAATAATTATAAAAGCAATAATTAAGTGCATTGAAAAATATAAAAATAAGTGCAGCATATTAGACTACATGATTTTAAACTATAAATCTTTGGATTCTGAAAGCACCACTTAACTCCCTGTTTAAACTCTGGCAATAAACTCACTGCCAAAAAGCATACGTGAGCCTGAATCAGATCATCAACCCACACAGCACAGAACTGGCATTTCAGAGTTGTATGTATGTTCAGCAACATACCAACATATTTCAACAACCATTAAATGTCAAGCATTATTCATATGGGGTATTAGCACGTTAATGTTTTCATTAAAAAAGAAAGATCTCTTTCCTCATTACCTTGCATAGTTATGGAATGGAGATCTGTCAAATAAATTATTGCAAAGTAGTTTAAGCTAAACTTCATAATACTGAAATTATATAATTGAGGGCAAATAACCTTTTAAAATGAAAGACAAATGGCAAAAATTTAAGGGCATTTAATTTGCATAAATGTAATGTTTAATGTTAACGGTCTTTCCTGGTTACATATTTCATATTTGCCACATTAGGCTCTTAACACTGTATAGGTCAGTTCTGTTTTTTAATGGTATTTTACTATTAGTCCTATGGAAGGAGTTTATCATATAAAAATAAGGTGGCCCCGTAAGAACAGGTCAGTGGGCTGATAGAAATACTGCAACACTGGAGCCATGTTGCAGCTTCTATGTTCTCTGCTCCTGATTTGAAACAAAACTTGTATGTTCAAAACTTAGATGCAGTTCTTAGACTCTCAGAACTTAACTCTTTTCTTTGGGTAGTCATTGTGGTCTTGACATAAACTATTGGGCCGTGGACTTTATATAGTCTGTGGTGTGGCCTTCCTTGTATTTGACTATAAACAATATTTGATGATGAAATTAATGGTGTTAACTTTTTGTGCATTAAACTTATACTATAAATACTTAAATGAACGCAAATTCAATTTCTCAGACAATATTGTCTCAGCATTAACAACAAAACAGAACAAACCATCCAACAATTGCCTGTAACGATTTTAATGTCAGCCATGGCCCATAGTCTACAACAAATTAAAAATGCCTACAGTGTAAGAATTTAATTATAGGCCAAACTTATATAGCAAAATATCACTTTATATGTACCATAGCATATTTCTTTTCTTGGCTTTCCATGACTCTTGGTTCTATGGCAGGGACCAATGGATTGGGAATGAAGAATATCACTACCTTTAGACTAATGCAAATGGATGATGCAGAGTAAAACCCCTTTTTATAAGGAAAATATTTCTAATTCTCCACCCCCAACCTTCCGTTAGAACAGTATTTGATGAAAAATACTAGTTACCTTACTTGGCACTACCCAAATAACCAATAAAGAGATTGAGGCTATTTTAGATGACCAACACTATTCTTTTGAGTTTGTTTCAATGAAAGTGAAAATGAAAATGACTATAAAATTTTGTAACACTATTTTTGGCATTTAAATTTTATTATTTCATCCTATCAAAGACTGAGGTGTTAAAATTAAGAGTCATGTGTTCACCATGCATTTGCTGAGGAAAATTCCAATCTTTCACTTGGACAGGAGTTAGAATTGCTCTTACAGATGCCCATAAGAGCCATACTAGATGGTCAATTTTTAATTTCTATTTTAATTTGCTTTTCAAACTCCCTTTGAAGTACTTGGCTTTTCCTGACAGTGTTAGTTTCTAAAATAGTTTAAATGCCATTAAGAATAAAGTACAATTTAATCTATCACTTCATATATAAATCAATTTGTTAGAAATTACAAAATTGCATACTTGTATATAATTAAAAATAAAATATACAAGCATGAAACATATATGCCCATTAGTGTTGTCAATTATTCTATTGTTTTGGTAAATTTACAGATTGTAGCATCCAAGCTCATTTCTTACAAAATAAAATGGAAAATGTACCAGAGAGATTTACCTGTCATCTGTCTCTTTGTCATCTGTCTGTGTAGCTGTCTTTCTATTTGATATCTATCTTCATATAGATAGATAACGTATTACACTTCACTGACTTGCTATCTCTCAAATAGAAAATTAACAATTTCTAAGTTAATCTTGCATCAAAATAGCACAAAGCTATTCTACTCATGGTATTTTTCCTTCTAAAAGATCATATTTGTGAAAAAAATTAGATGTCAAATTCTCATATTCTCTGATTACAAATAAAAATAAGGCTGAAAGCAGAACATCTTATTGTGGCAATGCAGAAATGAGTTATTTAATTGAATATCTAATTGTTTCCAGTATCCACATCTAAGCAGACTAATGCCAAGAACATAGCTTTGTTACAACATCAATTTTCTTCCACATACAAACACATAGCTGAATGCATGAATACTGTCAGAGTGATTGTGTTGATGGGTACGGACATTAACAATTTCTTTGTCTTTTTTCTGTGGATTTTATTTTTCACTGTATAAAGTGATATACATCTTACTGATGTTTAAATAACTTTGTGATAAAAACTATTGGAAATGGCACATTTGCTAACATTAATGTATTAGTTAGATGATCTTAATTTTTTTTACAAATGGCTTATAAATAATCCAAACCACATATGATAAAAAGTGTTTCTTCCTTTGTTAGTTTACAACAAAATAAAAATAAGACCATACAAAACACTCTCATAAAAGGAAATAAAAGCCGTTTACTATTCAGTAAATTAAATCTACATCTATATTGGTGCCTATATGAAATAGCTAAATGAATGTGTTTAGTAAGAAAAATTAGAAAAATAAGGGGTCAGAAGTCTTGGCTAGTGGCTATGCAGTTGCTAACTCACATCATTCTTACTGAATGATGCACCATCTACACACCAAAACTTGGGTAAAACGCCAGTCTGTGGCCTCTTCAGGGCAGCTGCTAGAGATGAGATGTGCACGTCAGCATGTGGGCCTCAGACTTCGCTGTGATCACTGACCTTGCTCAAATTCTAAAAGAGGAGGAAGAGAGAAGCCATGTCACACGTGTATCTCACGACCAGTACTGGAGTGATGGAATGACAGTAACAAAAGCCAACCACCCAGTCGTGACAAGAAAGTGGACGCTCTCAGAGGAGTGAGCATGAGAGCACAGCACTGTGAGAGAAAGCCTCACACCCTGGGCCGACGGCTGACTTTGAAACCAGCTAAATGGCATAACTTCCTTGTCCTTGGTTTTCCTAATTCTAAAATCTGGCTAAATGAGAATATGTACCTTGTATTGAGCTGCAAACTTACTTAATTACTCTCCATAAGGACTTTAGAATATTCTAGGATGCAGGAGGCACTCAATACGTGCAGGTGACAATAACAATAGTATTATTTAGTTGGAAACTTCATAATGTTCTGACTAAAGATGAGAGCAGTCACTGTAGGGAGCACTAATGCTGCCCTACCAAATGAGAAAGGCAAAATGACTCGAAATTTTCAAAAAACATTTGCAGAAAACCACACCTCTGGAAATTATTATAAAATAAACCTAAAGGCCCAATACTGTACAGTCATTTGTGTACTTGCAATTGCGTGACCACTAGGCTCCCTAAATAACATTTCAAAAGATGACAATACAAATAAACATAGCGATAAGAGTGTCTGAGCAGAAAATATATTTAGAATCTATATTTAGTATTTCTGCATTGGATAGAGTCAAGATCAAATTTCAGAACAGTGGATCTTAGAGCATAGCTAAGAATTTGCATTAAATAGGTGATCATCAAATTCTATAGGCCATGACAACATTAGAAGACCCAAATTATTTAACAATTGTTTATAACTTGCCCACAAAGTAGAATAGAATCATAAGTAAAAGATGCACAGGGAAAGGATATTCATATATTTTGGAGACCAGTGGAGAGGGAAACCATTACAAAACTTCCCAAGATTCTGTGTTCTAGTTTTTCTTCCGGCTTCTTGCTAACTTAACTGACTCACCTTATTTGACTGGATGGCACTTATTGCAGCAGGTACGGAGTCGAAAAAAATTGGCTTTTCAGTGTCCAGGTCTCCACAGTACGCCATCGCTTTTGTCAAGGATGCTGCAAGAAGGCACAGTACACGTAAGGACACGTGGAGCAGCCGAGAGGACTCTCTTGACGTGAGCTGAGGACATCCGCCTTACCTGTACAATTGGCAAAGTATACATCGACACTCCTGCTCTTGCAATCGAGGTAAAGCTGGAGGAAGTAAAAGAGCAACACTCATGGTTAGTTCAGAAGTGCGGGCTGAAGGAGCAATCAGACTCTGGGAGAAGGAGGGTTCCTAGGGAAAACAATGCTAAAAATAATGTTTCTTCAGTCAAACCACCAGAGGGAGGCATTGTGACACAGTTGAGGACATGCCCAGCAAGCTCTTAAGGATTCAAACTGTGAAACATTTATTCCACAGAGACTAAATTTAGGAGGTCGTATTACCATTTCTTTACAAAAATGAAAGCATAATCTTTTCTTCCTTGTAAAAATGGTTTAAGATTACTGTCAACATCTTTTATGGAAAGTCAAGGAGCAATCTGCAGAAGTGACGGAGGCTGCTGACCTGCTAACTTTATGACTTTGCAATAATCTAGGAACATTTCATTCACTCTATAAATCCCACCCATTAAACCTCATTGTAACCTGAACCAATTTCCCGACTTAAAGGTCCACTAAGGGAAAGATTCTAACTAGTGCACGGGTACACTAGAACATTAGCTTTAACCTCCTAGACAACTCAACCAGAAATGATTCATGAACAACTGATCTTAATTCACCAAAAGCAAAATAAAATCATGAAGACTGGCTAAAAGTGCATATAAAGGTTCATTTACACTTGGATGGAACTGGTTATGTGACAGTGATGTATCTTACATACAATACACATGCAGTTGCATTTACAATACATTCTAGAGTGTATTGTAGCCATGTATGTTATAGATATATAATTTCTCTCATCTTTCTCCATCAGTAAGCCATTCCTTAAAAAAATGAGAACTGTGGATTAATGGGAATTGAGGATAAATGAAAGATAATAAAATTTGTGCTCTGACTTTGACATTGAATAAGTGGCACCTGCTTCTGTGAGTTAATGTGATTAATTCAAGGTGACCTCTCAGTGTTTGGCTTTTTCTTTAGCCCAGCGGAGCACGAACATGCTGCTATTATGGATGGCTTGTTGCTGTTGATAAACACAATCTCCAGTTCACCAACTTCCCTCTGCCTCCACCCCCATCCCTGGTGAAAGAATAACTAAAAGTCACTCAGGTCCCTTCAATCCACAACTGGGATCAGTGTTCTTTGTGCTGAAGTAACAAGGCAAATGATCCAGAGTGTTGCTAAAAATCAGGGAAGCTGCCCTGGCTAGGATGGCCCTCCTACTCGTAGCTCCAAACTGCTTCGCAGAGTACTGGAACTAAAAAATAATCTTGCTTGCAAATATATTTGGACTTGAAGAAGTGCTTTTTGAACCTGTAAATATATATTTATTTTAAATATAAATACATAAACTTTTATATATTTATATATATGTATTAGTTACTACTGTGTGTATGTTTGTGTTCAACCATGAGCACATGACAGTGCATAATGGAGATTAAATACAAACAAATAAAACAAAACAAAACAATTCTGTGGAGTCAGTTCTGTTCCTTTTGTGTTTATGCAGGCTCTGGGGATCAGCTTAAGTTTTCAGACTTCCCTGGCATCTCACTTGCTCAAGAAATGAGTTTTTCAATCGAGAAAAGCAACAATAGCTGTTACCATTGCTGAGTGTTTACAAACTGTGCTGGCCACTCCAGTAATTTATTGTGTATTTCCTGTGTGCTAACAAGGTGATGAGTAGAGATCTCTACTTCTTGTTTATAGAAAAGCAAAGGGGAGTTGGCTCCGTAGGTACAGCACTTGCCACACAAGCACAAAAACCTGATTTTGAACCCGCAAAAAACACACCTAAAAGCTGGATGTGAAGGCGGTACCATCCCACTGCTCCTGAGAAATGGGCGGCAGATACAAAAAGAGTTCCTGTAACTTGCAGGTCAGTTACCTGGCATGTGACAAATACATACTGTCACACACAGTGGAAAGCAAGGACTGAGAGAGACCTGCAGTTGTGCTTTGACATACACACATGCACCATGTCACTCTTGTAACCACACTCACACAAATGACCACACATATACATACAGAGGGGAGGAAGGAAGGGTGGAAATATGGAAAAAAGCAAGCAAGCAAGCAAGCAAGCAAGCAAGCAAGCAAGCAAGCAAGCAAGCAAGCAAGCAAGCAAGCAAGCAAGCAAGAAAGAAAGAAAGAAAGAAAGAAAGAAAGAAAGAAAGAAAGAAAGAAAGAAAGAAAGAAAGAAAAAGAGTTTAGCTCCAAGCACAGAACTAGCATTTAGTTTGGCTGGTGTATGAATCAAAATATTTCTGTCCTTAAAGCCTATGTTCTTAATAGAAATTATAATGTAGCCATGATGCAAAAAACCAAGTAGTAATGAGGGAGAATGCAGCAGCCTCAGAGTTCAGGGAGAACTGGCTTGGTGATGCACTAGTACCCCGAGAGGACTTTTCTCCATTCTAGAAGCATTGAAAATTCACTTCTTGGCAGATACCATGTCCATTACTGCTCAAATCTCAGTCTTTTCTCTCTCCAATTTTGACCCCTCCATACCTATATGTCTAGCATCCTGATGGAGTCTTCTGAGACAAACCTACTGGAGTATAAGGCTGTGTCCCATGTCCTTTGTGGGAAAGGGGCTTAGACTCCGTAACTGAGATGGCTGACGAGTACTACTGAAGGGAAGGGAAAGAAAGAGACCTGACCCAGGCCATGTTGATACCTCAACAAGCATGGAGACTCCTGTGTAGTCGAAAAAGGTCAAGCCATTGCAGTCCAGGACCAAAGAACACTTCTCTCCGGGGCAGGGCTGGGAGGCCTCTTCTGCAGGAGACATAGAAGCTCTAGTTAGAATGAGCACATGTCTACAGCTGAAGGCACCGGCCTCAGGTCTAATGGTAACTCTGAACATTTTCCTTTTTAAAATCTTCCGTTAGTTAGCAATTAGTTCTGAGCTCTGTTTCTGTTGTTGTTAGACTGGCTGGAGAAACTTAAATGAGACTGAAAGGCCATCTAGCAAGTCAATTCTAAGCACTGTGTAGATGTTCCGAATGGTTCAATAGCCATGTCAACTGCTTCTTTTGCTGGTAGGCCCAGAGTAAGAGCCCTGTTTGGGTAAGTCTGAAACTGATACACTCTAGTTTATGTGTTACAGCTGAAGTCCAACACTTGAGAGTATTCCAGAGCTTTGGGAGCAGCCTATGTGAATATTAATTTTCAGTTAATTCACAGTAAGCCTGCATGGACAAGGCCTCAGGTTCATCCCTAGCTCTACAAAACCAATCACTGCCAACTAAACAGCACAAAGCTGAGGTATAGGGATAAAAATGGGTGGTCAGAATATAAGAAACAGATACTGAAAATTGTTATATGAAAGATACCGTCAGACCTGATACATTTGAAAGTCTTGTCCAGATAGAGAATTCATTTCCAACTTCCACTATCAGATCATTTTGACTAATTGACTAAACTAACTATAGGAAATGTACTATATTTGAGGAATCTTCAAACAAGAAGTAGATAATAACAAGTACTAGGTAAAGACTATTTTCTAGAAGGAGTTAATATTTTTGCAAATTTTCTTATTAATTTATTCATTTTACATCCTGATCACAGAGCCCTCCCTCTCCTCCTGGTCCCACCCTCTCTCTCTCTCTTCCTCCCATCTCTGTCCCTTAATACTAAGAAAAGGGGAGCCCTCCTCCCCTACCATCTGGCCCCAGTTTATCAAGTCTCATCAGGACTGCCTACATAATCTTCCTCTGTGGCCTGGCAAGTCTGCCTCACCTGGGGAATGTGATCGAAGAGCAGACAACAGAGTTCATGTCAGAAACAGCCCCTGGTCCCCTTACTAACTAACCTCTATTGAGACTGAGCTGCCTATTGGCTACATCTAAGCAGGAGGCTTAGGTCCTCTCCATGCAAGGTCCTTGGTAGGTGCATCAGTCTCTGCAGGCCTCCTTGGGCCCAGATTTGTTGGCTCTATTGGTCTTCTTGTAGAGCTCCTACCCTCTCTGGATCCTTCTATCACCCCCACTCTTCCATAAACTTCCCTGAGCTCTACCCAAAGTTTGGCTATGAGTCTCAGCCATTTACTTCGATCCCCTGTTTGGTGGAGTCTTTCAGAGGACGTCTATAGTGGGCTCCCATTCCATTCTTTTCTTTTTTATATAAATTTATTCCAATTTATTCACTTGGTATATCAGTTGTAGCCCCCTTCCTCATTCCCTCCCAATCCCACTCTCCCTCCCTCTTCAAGGAGCTAATATTTTGAATAGAATTGGTAAGGAAATGATGTAATATAAATTAGGAGAAAGTGAAAAACAATGGGAATCTATAACATGGGGGATTCTCCTTGGCATGATCAGACAACGCTATCTTCAATGGTGCCTTGGAAGAAATGTCTGTTCTAGCCACAAGGAAGCACTTGAGAGCCCAGGATCCGACTCCTCCAGCTCCTGTGTCCACTGTGTGCTTGGCCCTGCAGTCCTGCCTCTGTTTCCCTGCCTCCTCAAAAATAAAATAAAAAAAGAATTAAAAATGCTCCTGGAGCCTTCCACTGTCCTTCCGTTGCCTAACACAGTCATTAGCACTTCAAACAAGACAAAAAGTCACTATAACGTAGGCCCAATAGTCATCTTTGTCATGAACCATTAGCCTAACCACAAGATTGCCAGAGGACAGAGATTCTTACTTTTTCTCTCTCATAAATTATGCTTCTGGTTCTGAGATAGGAAAGAATTAGATACAGGGATAAAAAAAAATGTTCATGCTAACTAAAGAATATTCAGTCTACTTCATGGTGGAATGTTGAGCTAGTCATAAATATGTTTTATGAACAATTTTAAAACTCTTTATACTCTTAAAAACATAAAAGTCTCTAAAATTAAGTATCACGTAATTAAAAACAAATATGTATATTACACACATATGGTATATATACTATATATAATAAATAGACTGGCTCTCTCTCCCAAAATTAGATACTAAATATTTAGTAAGACTAACCATGTTCATAGCATACACTGGAATTCAGTGTTTGAGGGTTTTCTATGGAAATCTTTTGGAACACACTGGATTAAGAAAATGTTAAGTGTCTTCCTTAAAGTAGTGGCACATTAGAGACAACTCATACCATGTTGGTATGTATCTTCCCTGCTCTACTCTTAGTGATCAAACATTGTAGAAATATTTTCACTATAGACACAGGCAAGTGTTATGACTTTACTCCATATCCCATGCTCCAAAAATTGTTAAAGAATTACCAGGACAATCAGTGCTTAAAGGTGGGTGCTTTTATTATACTGGATTGAGTGAATGATTAAATCACTGAAATATTTGGTGTCAGAACTTAAAGAGACAGTAGTGACAGAGTTGGTGTGAAAATTGTTTCACCTATTTCTGACATGAACTCAACAACTGGCTCCTTTACCTCCCCCCATCCCCTTGCCTTGAGGGAGGAGCAGCCTTGCTAGCCACAGAGGAGGACATGGCAGCCAGTCTTGAAGAGACCTGATAAACTAGGGTCAGATGAAATGGGGGGAGGACCTCCCCTAGCAGTGGACTTGGAATGGGGCAGAGAGGAGATGAGGGAGGGAGGGCGGGATTGGGAGGGAATGAGAGAGGAGGCTACAGCTGGGATACAAAGTACATAACCTATATAAAAAATTTAAAAAGAAAATTGTTTCACTTTTATTCATGTGTTCAGTATTGTTCTGAAGAAATGACATAAAACACTGCAAGTCAAGTTACAATATATAATTTTTAGTAAAGTTGTCTTCAGAAAAATTTAATATTTAACTCTAAAAATAGAAAACTAATGAATTAAGCTTCCTGATATTTCAATGCCTTCTTTTCTTATTCTTTTTTAAAACTTTTTGAGGTCATAATATCATTGCATCATTTCTCCCCTTCCCTTTCCTTCCTACAAGCTCCCCTATTCACCAATTCTTGTTCTCTTTCAAAATCATGGCTTCTCTTATCATTAATTATTGTCATATATATATATAATATATGCTGTTATTTTATATATATATACATATATTTATATGTGTTCCTAAATATAACCTGCCTAGTCTGTATATTACTTTATGTATGTTTTTATTCTTTGATAAAAGCATAATACTAATATTTATAAATAATATTTTATAACAATAAACTATAACCTAAAAGAAATTGTTTGGCTTATAAAAATGTCAATACATTATTTTTTTCTAAAATTATACATATGTGTATATAATTTCGTATCTATAAGCCATATGGCACCATTTTGAGGATCTCAATATATGTGTGGATAGATAAATAGATAGATAGATAGATAGATAGATAGATAGATAGATAGATAGATAGATAGCCAGGTCAAGAGGTTTATGCAACCATGGTACATTTGTTTACTAAGTCAAATTAACCCTTAGAATGGCTTATCAAGGCAGGGGTCTAGTAAGACACTACCACAATTTTATTTGAAACTCTGAACTTAAAGTGCTACAATGAAAACAATATGTATAGATTAACTAGAGAGATTGCTGATGACGCTATCTAAATGAAGAAAATGGATGCTTAAATGGCATTGGAACCTTTTTTATAAAGTTTATTTTCTCTCCAACCCTGCCATATATATTTCATTACTAAATTGTATTCTCCATTCTTGTTATTGTCTTATAATTACTTCAGAATATATCTTGTTATAGATTGCTATGAAATACTGGGAGTTTACTAATAGCGACATGAAATGTCTCGTCCATTATCTGAGTCTGTGTCCTCATTTACTTCATCTTTTATTTTTATTTTAAATTTTAACATTTTTATTTTATATTAATCACAGGTTATATATTTTGTATCCCAGCCATAGCCCCCTCCCCCACCCCTCCCTATCCCGCCCTTCCCTCCCTCATCTCCTTTCCAGGTCCACTGATAGGGGAGGACCTCCTCCCCTTCCGTCTAACTCTAGCTTATCATTTTATACATGATTTTTTTATTTTACCTTTCTTTTTAAATCAAATGTGCATACTTTCAAGCTGTTCAAAACAGGGCAAATCAAAACAAAATGTCCATCCATATATTTATGGATAATTATTTAGGTAAGCTATTTCAAAGAAATTAATTCATAGCACTTCTTTTAAACAAAAATAAAATTCTAATGATGAAGTTTCCAATGCAGGCAGATGAAAATTTAAATACAATTGACATTTCTGAAATCTTCCAAAAATAAAAATACATTTTTTACCCATATCTTCTCAGCCCTGTCATTGAGCTCATTCATGAATATAACCTTGTGTTCCAAGCTTCTAAGTTAATCAAGTAGCACAACACAAATCACAGCATCCTAGATAAGAGAAGGCACAGCTAATAGTCTGCCATAAGCAAATGAGGTAAGCTTGGAGCATGTGCAAAGGAGAAGACTAATCTATCCCCACAGGGCAGCTGGTAAATGATGGGCTTTATCTATAAAAAAAAAAAAAAAAGGGTTCAGAAAGACATTAACCATCAGGTGGGGGGGGCAATTAAACCCAGACTGTGGAAGACAGCTCTTTCCTGTGGAATATTCATTAACTCTTTTAATTAAAATATATTCATAGTTGCATAATTTAGGAGAGCTTTCCATTTACTTCAAAGGCTTCCTGACAGTCAGTGAGTCACTTGTAATTTTTAGAAGTATTTTCTATTTGTATCTATTAACTATTGAGAAACAGAATTTTTCTAATTTTTAAAGGAACAAGGGGAGAAGAAACGCTTGGAACAACCAACAATATCCTCTTTGGAAAAAACATGCGATTCTCACAGATCTGTTCTCTCACTAATTGCAACAGTCAATTAACACACATGCACTGTGTATTTTTACACCCTGTTAGGGAATAGAAGTGGTGAGCAGAGAGATGAAGGCACCTGCCTTCAATAGACTTGCAATCAAAAGGAGAATAGTCTTCCTCTGGGGCCAGTATGGCTGCTCCCCCCTCAGGGGGAGGTGATCAGAGAGCCAGCCACTGAGTTCATGTCAGAGACAGCCCCTGTTCCCATTACTATGAACCCACATGGGCACTGAACTGCCATGGGCTACATCTGTGCAGGGGTTCTAGGTTATCTCCATGAGTGGTCCTTGGATGAGACCTGATAGGCTAGGATCAGAGGGAAGGGGAGGAGGACCTCCCTTATCAGTGGACTGGGGGAGAGGAACAGATGGGGAAGAGGAAGGAAGGGTGGGTTTGGGAGGGGAGGAGGGAGGGAGCTACAGGGGGGATATAACGTGATTAAACTGTAATCAATAAAAATAAAAATAATTTTTTAAATTTATTTATTTTTATATCAATCACGGGTTAGGTACTTTGCATCCCAGGCGTAGCCCCCTCCCTCATTCCCTCCCACCCTCCCACCCTCCCACCCTCCCACTCCCTCCCTCATCTCCTCCCCGCCCCCTCCAAGTCCACCAACAGGGGAGGACCTCCTCCCCTTCCATCTAACCCCAGCTCATCTTGTCTCCTCAGGGCTGGCTGCAATGTCCTCCCCTGGGGTCTAGCTAGGCTGTTACTCCCTGGCATGTATGGGGGAGGGTCAAAGAGTCAGCCATCAAGTTCATGACTGAAACAGTCCCTGTTTCCTTTACTAGGGTCTTCAGTTCGACACTGAGCTGTCATGGGCCACATCTGAGCGGGGGTTCTTGGAGGTTCTGAGCTAAGAGGCCTTGGGAAGTGTGATCAGAGCGTGAGAAAATGGGTGGCATTTGAATTCCAGGATTCAAAATACAACTGAATTTTAAAAATGAAGGAAAAAAGAAGAAGACAATAGCTCAGTAAGTTGAGAGGTTACGAAAGCTGGAGAAGATAAACAGAAAGTGCTGAGGAAGAACTAGGAAGGAAGAACTAGGAACACCAGAACAACGCCCTGCCCTCCGCCACACAGACACCTCTAAAGCTCGCCTCTTCATCTTCAGCGCCTGTGAATATGTTACCTTACAGGGCAACGAGGGCTTTGCATATTTGAGTAAATTCAGGATGACGCTAGCATGGGGAGATTATCCTCGGCCATCAAAGTGTCTTGAGATCTAGAGTCAGAAATGATGTGACGAAGAAGACAGAGACTTGAAGATGCCTCTACTGGCTTGAACATTAACGTGAACATGAACGGAGGATCACATGTGGACCGAGATGGAAAGGGGTATGGGATTTTCCTGTAGAGCCCCTAAAAGGAGTGTATTCCAGCCATAATTCCAAAGCTATGCTCGTGGGATTCATTCCAAACTTCAGTCAATAAATATAATGCAATAAATGTGTGCTGCTTTAAGCCACTAGCTTACAACAATTAGAATAGCAGAAGTGACACTGTAAGGTAGTGAGACCAAGAAGAGGTTTTAATGATGAAGTTGCAAACAAGGCCATAGAAGGCTTAGAAAAGTGGGGGCAGAATGGTGTGACTGAATAAAGGGGAAAGAAGGAAGGAAGGAGGAGGAGAAGGGATAAGCTCCTGATGCATAAGGATAATTAGGAGGGCTAAAAGAAGTGAGAGAAGATAGTATGTGAAATAGGGTGGAGACGTTTCCTATCAGTACTAGTGTATTTTGATAGGCATTTTCTTTGTAATCTACCCCTTTCCCCATTTCTTATTATGAAGTCTAGGGTCAATTGGTAAGAGAGGAGGGTTCTCCCCTTTTTGAGGGACAGGGAATAGGGGAGGAGAGGGAGGAAGGGTGGAAATGGGAGGAAGGAGGGGGCTACGAATAGAATATAAAGTGAATAAATTCATTTAATAAATAAAAATAAAATAAGAGAAAGAAAGATGACTCAATTCATGCCTTTACAGGAGAATAAAGTTCTAGAGAATAAGCATTGACCTAGGTAATTTATCAAGGAGAGGATGTTGGGGTGACCCACAAATATTGTATTATATAGCTATGAAAAGTGTGTTCTTAGTTGTTATTTGAAGCCAGCAATGCCCAGATACCAGGATATATGTCAACGTCACTTCCTCACTGCCTTTAAAAGTAAAGAGAGCTGCAGTAGGGTGACCTTCAGTCCTGACACAACTTGATGAGCTGGGGAGGCTGGGAAAGGGAGCCCCCTTTTCTGAGGAAAAGAGGAGCAGAGTGGGGAGAGGGGAGAAAGAGAGAGTAGGACTGGAGGAGAGGAGGAAAGGGGCCACAAAGCTGTAAAGTGAATAAAATAAATAAATAAGAAAAAAGTGTTCTTTCTGAAGATATTTTCTGAAAGACTAAATGCTTTCTGAAACCAACATTTTCTGAATGACTAAACTTATTTTGATCTGAGGTAAAAAAATAAAACTGTTTAATACACATAAGCAACATGAAAATGCCTGGGAAACATTTATGACTTGCAAGTCAAAGAGTGAAAAGAAAGAGAAAAGGAGCGAAGGTGAGGAGAGAGACCAAGAGATAAAAAAAAAAAGGAGGATAAGGGAAAGTGCATGGGGAAACGCAGAAGAAGATCTGAGCTGAAGTACAGAAAAGCTCTAGGAAGAGCTTTTTATCTTTGGGTGCAATTCAAGTTAAAGCATTCAGGCTACTTTTTCCTTAAAGGAAACTCACCATTACAGTTGCCATTGGACAGGGAATTGAGCAGGGTGTTCTGTTCACACTGAAATAAAAATAAATGTAAAGAATAAAAATGTTATGGAACAATATTGCAATATTGCTGCCAAGGAAGAAATCCCACATTTCTTTCTCCGTGGAGAGTAATGACAATTAGTCCCATCAAATGTTTTTCTTGAGAAGGCTTATTTCAGATGCCAGGAACTAGGAAATGAAGAAATCATAATGGGCTGAAAGTAAGTCAGTTCAGAACATACTTTCCTCGCTGCGTCCAATGTCACAACATTTTCTGGATGATTAAATTTGTTTTGGTCTGAGGTCAATAATGATTTCATACACATTAGCCCCATGAGAAAGCCTGGATGGCAGAGAGTGAAAAGAAAGAAGTTATGTATCTTATAGTTTGGCTTCTTCAATAGTGATGCCTTGGAGATGGCATGCTATCTGTTTATCAAAAAATGTACTTAGTTTTTCCTTGATGGTGGTGATGGCAATGGGTATTTTTCACTGCTTACTCTATACCTATGTCTTGATGACATTAATAATTGAATCATCAGAAGTATTATGTGAAGTTACTAATTTTTGCGCCATGATGAGACAGTCAAAGAATAGAAAAGCTAAAACTCAAATCCAATGTCTTTCTTTGAACAGCTTTTCTTGTGTATCTTTAAAACAGAGTGGGGAATTATTCCTCTAAGTGTTGCCCAGTGCTATAAATTACATATTTCTATCGGTTTATTTCTTTCGTTTCCATGATTCAAACCTTCTTCTATGTAATATTCAGATAATGAGACTTACACTGAGTGGCTGTATCATAGGGACTGACTTTCAGCAGACATAATTTTCCTTTCTTTCTCTTACTTTCTCTGAAATCTCCTTTGCACAAGAATTTTCAATAATTAATCTAGATATTCTACTTTCAAAAGCTAAATTATAACTTCTCCAATTCCTTATATTTGAGCTGAACACAGTGACTTCCTTTCACAGTATTAGCATAGAAAGGTTTAAAAAAATCGATGAGCTTTAGAGAGAAATTATGTCACTACATTATTTAAGGAATCATTATTACCATCAACAGTGATCTGCCTTGTTTATAATATATACCTCAGTTAGGATGTGGGTTCTTCCCGTACAGTGTTCTCTCCCCAAGATCATAACCCTTGTCTTATCACTCAAAACAGCAAATGAATTTGAAAACAGGGGCATTCTACAAAAGTGCCTGGCCAGTCCTGCTCAAAGCTGTCAACACCCTTAAAGCCCGAAAATTTGGGAAATTATCACAGACAGGAAAAGAATAAAGAAACACGACAATTAAATGCAATATGACATATTATAATATTAGAATCCTGGACCCCCACACTACAAAAAAAGACACTAGGCAAAATTAAGAAGATAAAATGAAACATGAATTTGTTAGCTGTAGCTGGAATACATCTCAAAGTTCAACAGAATCTATCCTATCTTCTTAGCTTTAGTTTTTCTAATTTTTTTATTAATTACAGTTTATTCACTGTGTATCCCAGCTATAGCTACCTCCCTCATTCTCTAGCAATCCAGCCCTCCTTCCCTCTTCTCTTCCCATGCCCCTCTCCAAGCCCACTGATAGGGGAGGTCCTCTTCCCCCTCCATCTGACCCTAGTCTATCAGGTCTCATCAGGACTGTCTGCATTGTCTTCCTCTGTGGCCTGGTAAGGCTGCACCCCTGTCAGGGGGAGGTAATCAAAGAATCAGCCACTGAGTTCATGTCAGAGACAGTCCCTGTTCCCATTACTATGGTACCCACTTGGAGACTGATCTGTCATGGGCTACATCTGTGCATGGGTTCTAGGTTATCTCTATGCATGGTCCTTGGTTGGAATATCAGTCTCAGAAAAGACCCCTATGGCCAAATTTTTTGGTTCTATTGGTCTCCTTGTGGAGCTCCTGTCCCCCCCCCCAGATCTTTCTATCTCCTCCTTTTTTCATAAGATTCCCTGCACTCTGCCCAAAGTTTGGCTATGAGTCTCAGCATCTGCTTTGATACACTGCTTTCAAAGGCCCTCTGTGGTAGGGTCCTGTCCTGTTCCTTGTTTTCTCCCTCTTCTGATGTCCATTCCATTTGCCTTTCTGAATGAGAATTGATCATCTTACCCAGGAACCTCCTTCTTGCTTAGCTTCTTTTGGTGTACAGATTTTAGTATGTTTTATTCTATATTTTATGTCTAATATCCACTTATAAGTGAATATATACCATGTAAGTCTTTCTGCTTCTAGGATACCTCACTCAGGATAATCTTTTCTAGACCCCGCCAACTTGCCTGCAAATTTCATGATTTCCTTGTTTTTAATTGCTGAGTAGTATTCCACTGTGTAAATGTACAATTTCTGTATCCATTCCTCAGTTGAGGGACATCTGGGTTGTTTCTGTATTTTGGCTATTATGAATAAAGCTTCTATGAACATGGTTGAGCAAATGTCCTTGTATGCTTGAGCATCTTTTGGATATATGTCTGGGAGTGGCATAGCTGGATCTTGAGGTAGCACTATTCCTAATTTTCTGAGAAAGGACCAAATTGATTTCCAAAGTGGTTGTATAAGTTTTCATTCCCACCAGCAGTGGAGGAGGGTTTCCCTTTCTCCACAGCCTCTCCAGCATATGTTGTCACTTGAGTTTTTGATCTTAGCCATTCTGATGGGTGTAAGGTGAAATCTCAGGGTTGTTGGCTAAGAGCATTGAACATTTCTTTAAATGTTTCTCTGCCATTCAATATTCCTCTACAGAGAATTCTCTGTTTAGCTCTGCTCCCCATTTTTAATTGGATTACTTGATTTGTTTAACTTAAGTTCTTTACAGATTCTGGATATTAGCCCTCTGTCAGATATAGGGTTGGTGAAGATCCTTTCCCAGTCTGTAGGCTGTCGTTTTGTTCTGATGACAGTGTCCTTGATTCCCTGAACTCTGCCCAAAGTTTGGCTGAGTCTCAGCCTCTGCTTCGATACCTGAATCAGTAGAATCTTTCAGGGGCAGTCTGTGGTAGGCTCCTGTCCTGTTCCCTGTCCTTTCCTGCTTCGCATTTTTCCTTCTGAATGAGGATAAAGCATCTTCCCCCGGGTCTTCCCTGTTGTTTAGCTTCTTTAGGAGTATAGATTTTAGTATCTTTATGCTATATTATGTGGCTAATATCCACTTATGAGTGAGTATATACCATGTGTGTCTTTCTGCTTCTGGGTGGAGTGCAGGGAATCTTACTAAAGAAGGAGGAGCTATAAAGACATGGAAAGGACAGGAGCTCCAAAAAGAGACCAACAGAGCCATAAAAACTGAGCTCTGGGGGCCCTGAAGAGAATGATACCCAACCAAGGAAAATACATGGAGAGGACCTAAAACTCTGGCTCATATGTAGCCCATAGACTCAGTCTCCAAGTGGGGTCCCTTACTAGGGGACTGTCTCTGACATGAACTCAGTGGCTGGTTCTCTGATCACCTTTCCCTGAGCAGTATAGCCTTGCCAGTCCATAGAGGAAGGCAATGCAACCAGTCCTGATGAGACTTGATAGGCTAGGGTCAGATAGAAGGGGAAGAGAACCTCCTTTATCAGAGGACTAGAGGAGGGGCATAGTGGGAGAAGAGGGAGGGGATGGGATTGGGAGTAGATGTGGGAGGGGGCCACAGCCAGAACACAAATTAAATACATTGTAATAAATGATAATTAGAAAATCAGAAAAACCGTAGAAAAATGTTATTTTTTAAAATAACAAAGGGCCAACTATAATCCCAATGTGCCACACTGATGTGAGCTCCCCACACTGAAATCTATCTTCACAAATGACTGATAATCCTACTTGACGGAAGGAGACAGAAAGCAGTACTGGGAACACAGGTTCATTTTAGACATTCCTGGATTACACAGCACTGAAGGATTTAAGGTGGAAGATATTAAATTAGACAAATACATGCTCAAGGATACAAGAGAAAATATCTGGAGAGTCAAGGAAATCCTCCTGAGAAAGACAGTCAACCAAACTATCAATATTAGCTAATATTGTACAGCACGGGGCAGCCAAAGCACTATTCTAAGTGTGGTGCATATTTTAACTCTTTGAATCTCTATTACCAATGAGAAACCTCAAACATGAGCTCATCTGAATTCCCACAGCTGATGAGTGGCAGACACAGGCAGCTTGGCTCTGAAGCTCAGGTTCTGGACATTTTATAAGACTTGAGGGCTCAAGGGCAAATTACACATTCACATTGACTCATTCTGGTGCACATTTGATGAATCAAATATGTGTCTCTGATCACTGAGATTTCATACAAAAAAAAATAGATGTGAGTGAAGTGATGGCACACCCCTATAATCCAAGAACTTGTGAAAATGGGGGTGAAAGGTCATAGATGGCACAGAAAGACTGTCTCGATTTTAAAAAATTAAGGAGAAGTAAGGAATGGCAAAGAGAAGGAGGGAGAGAGGAACAATTTCTTAATATTGTTCTAGTGGTACTAATAATAATTTATGGCTTCTCTGAAGTTGTTTACCATACTCCACTGAAGAACTAGATTTTCACATATTTATTTTAGGACCATGATAAACAAATTTCTTAAAAATATTAAATATTGTCTTATTCTCAGATAATATTGTAGATGAATAGCCAAACATACAATATTAGGGTTTTTCCTGAGAAGCAGATCCATAAACACATCTATACTCTATTGCTGTTTTCCTGGAAATAGCTTTATGACCTTCAGTATCACACACATCATGAACCTGGCATTCTTACCTTACTGACATCATCAAGTGGCTGGCTGCTGTCATTTTCCTTTAGGACTATTTTCATTAGATCAGCATTGAATTTCTTTGCATTCAGGAAAACAAGTGGGTTGTTTACTGAAATGATCTTTATCTGTTGAAAGGTTTCCTTTTACAGGGAAAAAAGGAAAAGATTGCCTTTGAATCAAGTCAGAAAAGAAAATAAAACAACAACAAAACAACTATCCCTGATCAGACTAAATCTTATGAGTCAACATATAACTCAATTGTGTATGCAACCTCATAATTAATATTTTTAATTGAATTGAATTTTAATTAATTGAATTAATTTTAATTAATTGAATTCTTAATAGAATACCACACATATCAAGGAAATATCCACTTCTTCTGTATTGAGAAACATTAGAAATAAAATTAGTCCACAGCTTCTCAGAAAGTATCTTTCATTCCTACTCACTGGGTCCTAGTGAGGTAATAGCTTTTATTCAACCTATCAATTAAAATTAACTCACTTATTGTTATTTTACAATGATGTGGATCAAACCCAGAGCCTCTCATATGCTAGCAGGTGTGTTGCTACAGAGTACATCCTCAAATATCCATCAGTATTTTTATAAAATTGAAAACATGTCTCAAAAAGGGTCAACTATCATCTGTATGCCAACACTGATATAAGCTCCCCTCTAGCTAAAGCATAACTTTGCAAATAATTGGCAGTCCTAATTGAAAGAAAGCTGGAAGAGATAGTATCTGAAACACAGGTTTGCTCTTGACACAAAATGTACCCATCTGCTCAGATATTATTGACAGCACTTGGTGCTGTCCAAAACTCCCTTTCCTGTGACTTTGTGACAGGTATCTAATTGAGAAAATGGTCAATCCTGTGTAATGTTAACTCCTTACCAACCAAGCAAGGCATTATTCCTTCAGGCTTTTGTATTCCCATAAAAGAAGACATGCAAAGAATAGCCATGCAGGCAGACAAAAGAAATAAAGAATTGGGTACATAAATATGGATAATTAGTAGATCTCATTATGTGCTCATTTCTAAATAAATATTTGAAATATACATTTCAGAGTTTTTAAAACTATGAAAATACTTCACTCTCTGAGGTGTCACTGTAAAAATACAAGGTAGCTAAAAGATTAAGCTGCCAAAATAACTTTTATTCTGGAGGAAACCACTTGGAAACTGAAAATAAACAATTAATATTAAAGTTTGTCCTATACAGTCAGATTTTATTGTCCCATAGCTTTAAGATGAAAAACTAAATATTTATTTTAAAAAATAAAGATTCAAGTTGCTGCAACTAAGAAATTCTCAGAAGAACTGAGTGTGTTGAATGAGAAAAGATATCCCCAGCTAGAGATATCCCCAGTTAGAATGGACATTTTGCATGAAGAAGAGATAAAAAAAAGGGGGGGGTGATAGCACCACTTTAAGTCAGATAAAATTTTCACTCAACATTTTATAAGCAAATTACCTTCAATTTTATTCATATCTCTTATTTTTATATAACATATTAGAAAACTACTGACATGTGACATTTTAATAAAATTGAGATTTTTATGAGCAAAAGTTATTATTTGTGTGGGTGACAGAAGAAAGAGAAACTTCTAGCATTTGTGTCTGTCCTACAAACCTTCAATCACTTTAAGCTATGTTTGGCCCAAGAAGGCAAGGATTACATAGTTTTCTCACCAGGGATTTTTAGAATGAAAACTCATCAATCTAAAATCATATTCTGTCTCACAGATAAAGATATCACTGGAAGATGATGGGACCATGGGTTAAATTCCCACAGGAAAAATATTGAAGGAAAAGAAAGGCTGACTTGGTAGAAAACTTGAGCCTTGGACATCATCCAAGGCTCTGAACCAAACAGCCCTCTGAAGCAAATCTCTTATTAAAAGAACAAACCATTCTCCTGGGTGTCACAGAAAGACTCCTGACGTTACTTCCTGTGTTCAGGCTACCTGGAAAGACCTCGACATTGGTCCTTTTGGAAGGAGGCCAGTTCTCTGTGCTCTGAGAGGAATCATAAGGTAATGAAGCAAGTGAATATAAAAATAAAGGAGAAAATGTTAACCAAACATTTATCAAGCAGGTTCAAACTGAGGGCAAATTTTTTAAATGGGCAAAAAATAATTCCAGTGAACATATATGTTGTTATTATCTTTTTTTAACACTTTAAACTTTTCTGGTTGTTCTTTAAAACAAGAAACTAGAACTGCCCATCCCTGCCTAGTGAGCTCACCAGCTGACACTGGTGGGCAGTTAAAAGCAAGGATCCTTGGGTAATCTCAGGGGGCCACAAAACAAAATAAAAAGACAAGAATGTGGGAAAGGAGCCAGGTGTGGTGGTGAACTGAACACCTTTAATCCCAGCGTTGGGGAGGTAGAGGCAGCTGGTAGAGGTGAGTGGGCCAGCCTGGTCTACAAAGCAAGTTCCAGGACAGACAGGCTGTCCTGAGAAACCCTATCTCAAAAAAAGAAAGAAAAAGAACGAAAGAAAGAAAGAAAGAAAGAAAGAAAGAAAGAAAGAAAGAAAGAAAGAAAGAAAGAAAGAAAGAAAGAAAGAAAGAAAAGAAAAGAAAGACTGTGGGGAAGGGGAGTGGAGTGCCACACAGGGTAGGTTCATGGAGGTAAGAGGAGGATGAGAGGGATGGAAGCAATCCTGTATGAAATTGTCAGAGAACAACTTTAAATTTTAGAAGAAAATACAGCTCAAACTCTATCACATGACACCCCTGCATGTGAGTAAGGCAAGCCAGTTTATGTAAATTGCCTTTTTTATGGAAGTTTTCCACCGTGCATAATTCCACAACTATTTGCATTCTAGATAGAACCTTAAGCTTAATTAATCTCAGCTAATAATTATCACTGTACTTTCAAATATCATTTTAAGAATTCTTTGAGAATTTCATACATGAATACATATGATCATATTCACACCCCAACACTGACTAGGTTATTAAAACACCATTATGTGATGACTTTTGGTGTATTTTTTTCTATTCCCTCGTTTTCTCCATCATTTAAGGAAGAAAAGGCTATCAACTTGGCTTATTTTATGCAATTTAGTAGTAGATAAGGAGTTTTCAAATGCCTGAAATAATCTCTGCCCCAAGTCAATTGTGAACTGAAATTCTATGAACCATGGGGTGATTTAATTAGAAACCTAAATTCAAAGAGATTTTGTCTTCTCTACTGACTTCTTGCATGTCCACAGCACACTGCCAGGTGTGGTGCTCTCATGTAACCACTGGAAACCACTACCTATTAAAAATGGGCTGGTGCTGTCAAATAGCATAATTTATCTGATTTTATGACCCTTTCAAAATGGTCTCATCCACAAATGTTAATGCTTGCACAAAGAGAAAAGGAAGTTAGACTTACATCATGCATTTCTGTCTTCACTTTAAATTCCATTTCTTTCATGTTTGTTACACTTAAAGTCCTTGCCCTAAATTTGAGGCAGATAAAAGTTACAAGTCAGTTCCTGATCACTATATTAACAAATAATCAAAAGCAGCAGATTGGTTTATATTAAAAATCAGAAATTGAGTAGTCTGTACTCTATGATGATTTGTAGGTAAGATATCGGTATGTTTTGTGACTATAGTCTGTAGTAGAGAATAGCAACAGAGGTATCTAACTAGAAATTAATAAATAGAATTTATCTTATTTAAGTCTGCAAAATCCCACAGATCCAAGCTGTAGAAGTTACACTGATTAATAAAAATTATAAAATGAGAAAGGGACAAAGACCATATGGTGTCTGATAAAATCTTATCGGAAGGAAAGGGACTCATTGGCAAAAAGCCAAGATAATAATCTGTATTTGGGGGTTCAATACAAATAAAGGTATATTTTCCATTTTGTTTTCACTTTTTAAGGTTGTAGGCACAGATTATTTCATAGCTAATTCCAGGTCATCCATGAGAATAGAGTATGACAACTAGTTTATAAACTCTGAGAACACAGGGAAAGAATTGGTTGAAATGGTTGAATGAGTTAATGATTTTCAGTCAAAGGACAAAGCAATAAGGCATGTTTCAGCAAATGACATGCCTCTAAAATGTGAAGATGGTAACATAATGTCCCAAATGATGATTACGGATGCAAGCTTACATCTTATTGAATACTGTATCCTTTAACTTGTTTTTAAATACTATAATAAAGTCTATGACCATGAAATTTATTTATTTTAATAGATGTTATGAAATTTGTTACAGTCTTAATTTTAAATGGCCGTCAAATGCCCACATGTTGAAGACTTGGTTGCCAGCTTATACTACAAATGTAAAGCAGAAGAACCTTTATGAGTTGAAGAGTAATAAAACAGAATTAGGTCACTGCAAGTGTCCTTGAATGTGATGTTAGCATCATGACCCCCTTCTCTCTTTGTTTTCCAGGTACATAGAATCAAGCATATTTATTCCACTATGCACTTCCACCATGGATGCACTGAACCACTACAGGCCCAAAGCAACCTCCTAAATCATAGACAAAATAAAACTGCCCCTTTAAGTTGGTTTATCTCAGTGATTTATTATGATATTGATGGTTCTCTTTATTATGACCAATATTAGTCTATATAATATGTAGTTAATTTTTTTCTCATTTGTTTTCTGCTTCTCCACTAGACAAAAGTAAGATATGAAATTATAGAGCAAAAGATTATACAAAAATAAAAGTAACTCTAAAACCATGTCTTTTGCTACAGAGTAAAAACAGAGTATTTAAATAAAGCCTTACCTTGGGAAGCGTCCTAACACGATAGCTATGGTGCAGACAACACCAAACAACAGCCCCACATTGGCAGCAAAGCATATTGTGAAAATGTAAGTGCTGATCCATATGCCCTAAAGAAACCCGGGAAAAAAAAGACATGACTACTTCTCATTTCTCATTTCAACTGTAAATCCCCCACACTGTATTCAACAGCATTCCCATGAACAAATCTCTAAAAAATTTACTTGTTTATTATTCTCTTTCCCCTTTCCTTTCTTCCCTCTCCCAGCCTCCCTCCCACCTCTTCTCTTTCTCTGTCTCCTTCCCTTCTTCTCCCTCTCTCTATTTCTCTGCCTGTCTCTGTCTCAGTCTGTCTGCCTCTCTATATATCTATATCTCTCTGTTTACGTGTGTGCGCGTGCACGTGTGCGTGTGTGTGTGATGGAGAGGCACCCAGGTGAGCAGGCCATGATGTGAGTGGAGTAGGGAAGACCAGATGAAAGCTTATTAGAGTAGAATCTCTTCTTTCTGCATGTGGGTTTCAGGGATCAAACTCAACTTATCAGGTTTGACAGCAAGTGCCTTTGCCCACTAAAGCATCTCACTAGCCCAAAATATATTGTTTAATGTGCATAGAAACCCAGAAATACAGAAGCATACAGAACCTGCCTCCATCAACTCTCAGCAGTAGAAATGGAAAGGTTTGTTGTTTTACCTGTAGGCATTGCCAACTCATTGTTCAAGCCCCAAGAACTACACTTCAGGTCTATAAATAGTTGGTTGATTTGTATGTGCTCAAAATACATAATTCCTTACTGTTTTTATTGAATATAAAGGAATTATAAGCAACTATTTGCAAGTTTTTGTCTTTCTCAACAATATTCTATTTTCTATGATTACTACACAAATAACTGATATAGTTTGTTACTATACAATATTCTCAAAGCTTACTGTTAAACTAACTGAATAAAACAACATTGATCACAATTTTACATCAACTGAAAGATCATTATTTATAAAGGACCACTTCCTATAAGAGCTAAAATATCAGGTCTGACTTAGTTCTTAGAAGGATTTCAAAGGTTTTTAAGAAAAAAAAAGTTCTTTTAATTAGAATTTTAAGTTTATTGTAAAGTCACCCACCACTTGAAATTATAATCTCAACAAGATTTCATAATATAAAGCTGGTATTTCTAAGCTTGCTAATGAAAATAGCTTCAGAAGCAAAAATAATTTATGAACCTAGAAAGGTTGTACTTCTAAACACAAAATCCTGTATTTATAAAATACTAGACTAAGAATTATTTTCAAATTATTTTCCCAAACGATCTACTCTATTTTTCTATGCGCACAATTCTAACTTGTTTTCTTTCTGTCTCAGTGTTTTAAAATACCTTCAAAATAATTTCATGTTATCCACAAGGAAGATTAAAAACCCATTCTGTAGCCTAAAAATAGCATAAAATCTTGGTGACAGCTGTATCACATGCCTTCCTCCTAAAGCTGAGGGATTATCTCAGACGGAGTGGAAAGATTGTAAGAGCCGGAGGCAGTGGATGGCCACAACAAAATTGTTTTGGGGTCAGAACAAAGCAACTGCATTTACAAACTCACCCCACTTGTAACAGTATGCACAAGATGTGAGGAAGTTTCAACCAGACAAACAGCCATGCAAAGAAGGGAGAGATAAGCACAAAATCCCACCCCTAACTGAGCAGTCTCTGGCAATTCACAGCTCCTAGGAGAGGGACAATTAGTTTGCTTTATGGGCGTGACCACTGGTAGCTTAAGTACACTCCAGGGGAAAGCCTGACTCTTAGAGCATTTAGGCAACATGAATTGAACTACATAGGGAAAGAAGGAAGGAAGGAAGGAAGGAAAGAAGGAAGGAAGGAAGGAAGGAAGGAAGGAAGGAAGGAAGGAAGGAAGGAAGGAAGGAAGGAAGCAGGCAGGAAGGAGCAAGAAAAAAGAAGAAAGAAAGAAAAGAAAGAAAGAAAGAAAGAAAGAAAGAAAGAAAGAAAGAAAGAAAGAAAGAAGAAAGAAAGAAAGAAAGAAAGAAAGAAAGAAAGAAAGAAAGAAAGAAAGAAAGAAAGAAAGAAAGAAGTGGATGGGGATAGATTCAGGAGGAGCTGGAGGTGGCATCTTCCCACTCCTGCTCAAATTCATGACCTCTTCTTCTTTAATTATAATTGTTTTATATGCACACATAACTAGAACCTCCAGAGTCCATTTAGTGTTGCTCAAATGTATATGTGTTGAATGAAGGCTGGTGGCTGAGGTTTGGATAACCCAACAAACTGGACAGCGCTGGAGACTGATTCTCCCTCTCCTGGCCGCCACTCATTGTCTATAGGTCTTCATCTAGGTGTATGACCTAGCAGAATCCCCAATGTTGGTGTTGACATGTGCAAGCCTTGATTAGGCAACCATATTTTTGAGATTTCATGGGTGAAACTTTCTATCATATAAAGAGAACACTTGCTACCAGCATTCATTCTGATCCTCTGGCTCTTATAATATTTCAATCCTCTCTTCTATACTTCTCCCTGAGCCTTAGGTACATAAGCTGCCTTGTAGATATACTAACTGGTGATAGGCACCCCACAGTCATTCTTTTCCATATTTTTACTAGTTGTGGGTTTCTTTCTGTAAGGGTCTTTGCCTATTAACAGAGAGAGGTTTGTTTTTATTTTTGTTTTTGTTTCTTGTTTTTTGTTTGTTTGGGTTTTTTGGTTTGCTTTGTTTTTTACTTTTTGAGACAGGGTTGCTCTGAGTAGCCTTGGCTGTCCTGAACTCACTTTGTAGACCAGGCTGGCCTCAAACTCAGAGATCCACCTGCATCTGCCTCCCTGAGTTCTGGGATTACAAGTGTATGCTACCTCACCTAGCTCAGAAAGAGGTTTTTTGACGAAGGGTGAGAGTTTTACTTGTCTGTGGCTATGAAATAAGCATTTAGGATATGATTTAAGATTTTGTTCATTTAGGAAAATGGCAGAAATAGGTCCTATGGCCTCACTAAGCACAGGTAGTTGGTTTGTTCTATAGCACCAGGCATGAATCCCTTAAGCTCAGATAGATGGCTGTTAATTACCTCCAAGGTATTAGCACCATTATTGTGCCTTTAAGGACATCTTGTCATGTTGGTCATTGTTACCTGTCATAGGTTCTACAGCTGGGTGAGTCTGTTGATTGCTTTTCTCCCTAGCAAACTGAATAGTACTTTTGGATACTCTGAGAGTCATTAGGGGATAGGCTTCCAATTCACTTCCACCTCAGTTCCTCCAAGACCTATATCTGAAGTGTGTGGAATATTTGGCAATAGAGCCTTACTTGCAAGTTCTGGGAGGCAAGTACAATGGCAATAGACGATATTATTCTGGGAGTCTCTTGGACTCCCTGACCAACAAGTCAAAGGGAGGTTTCCCATGCCTGGCACTGGGGTTATTGTTTGATAGTTTATAGTTCTTGAGGGAAGCATTATCCAACATCCTCGGTGTTAATTTATCATTCCTTCCTCTCTACCTACCTGCCTTTACTTTCTGAGCTAGCCCATAATTCTAAGCTCCCTCCCTCCTCCTTCTCCGCATTGTCCTTCCTCCTCTCCTCCCAATTAGATCCCCACTGGTTTTTCTCATTTCCTTCTCCATAGCACCTGTGCCCTACTATTTTCTGTCTAGAACACCCCAGCATGCTCCTGTTTTACTTTCTGTTCTATGGTTACTCCAGGTTATATAGTTATATCTAAAATAAAAAGAGCTGTATGCCCACAGCATCATCTTCTATGTTTGTTTTAAAGCTAAAATGATCAAATGTGAAGCAATAATAATTAGTAAGCAATTCCATTAGTTAGAATAAGTCCCAACAGTGTTCTGCAACAATTCCTGCTACAAAGGCCCCAATATCTTTGAATATCACAGATATCGGGAGTTGGTAAGCTCTTATCCCTCACACAGTCAGAACTATGGGTTGCACCTCTTTACTTTCTATCTCCTACTGTTACCACAATCCCACTGTTGACCTAAGGGAATCACTGAGAGACCTAGCCAATGAAAGAAAAAGAAAGAGAAACCTGAAATCAAGCCATAGAGTCGATTTGGACATGCGATGAACATGTTAAGGAAAAAAAAAAACTAACAATACATATGAAAATACCAGGATACAGATTTCTTCTAAAAAAGAAAAAAAAATAGATGAGAAAAAGCAATCTGGAAAAACTAAAGAAAGTAATTGTAAATAAAAACAGCATTTACATAAAAACAGTACTTTAAGATGTAAAGAAGGATAAACAAAACTAGACATACATAATAGGGCATACAGAGGACAGGCTAAAGACACTGCACAGAGAAAAAGTAGAAATAATACTGATAAATATATGATTCATTAAGAAGAGAACAGAACATAAATTTACAGAACAATATTCAAATATGTTACAAGAAACATTTTGCAGCCAAGTCTTTTTTTTGGGGGGGGTGGGGAGGGCTTGACTTGGATTTATTCTGTCATAGAAAGAAAATATATAGCTCAATGAGGCACTATTAAAATTAATTTTCTCTATGATTTTTAGGCTATAGATCAAGCTGTCTTGCAAATAAAGTATTCTTGGGATCTTATACTTCACTTTGATAATATCTTGCAGCCAAGTCTTAACCTGAGTTCATCCATGATGCTCATGGAAATCTTATATCCATATAAGCCACAGAAAGCTACTGAACTGTGTGGGCAGGAAGAATCAAGATCATGGAGTATTAATTTAGAGAAGCAAATTCAAATAAAATATAAGAGTTATATTGACTATGACTTTTCTACTAAATCTATCAATGTCCAAAAATACAGCCAGCTCTGAAAGACTTGGGTGGGGGGGAGGAATTTTAGATAGTCTAAAAATTTCCTTACAGTATATAAAATGACCAATATTTTCAAAATGAAATAGCTCAGGGAATATAAACTGCATGAGAATTCTTAGAAAACTACTTGATAATGACACAAAATAGCAGTGACTCATGCAAAAGAACTCGCATCTTTTTAAAAAGACCCATGGTGAACAATAAAATTGTGTTTCTGAACCTCCACCTTGCAGAAAATGGTGTCAAGAAGGTCTTTGCACCCTTCAAGCCCTCAGCCTTGTGCTGTGGGAAGGGTCACAGAAACAACACAATGAAAATAAGCACCGGCAGATGCCCGAAAGCTTCCTAGCACAAAGGCTCAAAAGAGGACACAAGGTCATGACATTTTACTGATGAGCACAGTCTAGAGCAAACAGAGACCACTCATGAAATTCTTCACTCACCATGGAGGGAGGGGTGATTTGGGATCGCTTTTACACAGACTGGTTTCTCTAGAATCTAAGTGCACTAAAGAGTTGTTGGCCAAAACATGCTTTCTTATTGTTTAGTGTTATCTAATGTATTCTGTTCCCAGAGATATCTTATTAATGTAATCCTCCCCATGGTTTAATCCATTTAAAAAACAAGTTCTGAGACTTTTTGGCATTAATGTGAGCACCATAGAGAGAGCTGCTGTGTAGCTATGCTGCATATGTTTAATGCTGAGTTTTCATGCACACAAGTCATCGTATTTCTTTTTTAATAATTTATTTAAGATTATTCTCTGTGAATTGGTATGAAAAGGTCATAATCCATGGAACTGGAGTTATACACAGTTATGAGCTGCCATGTGGATGCTGGAATTGAACCCTGGTCCATCTGGAAGAGCAGCTAGTGCTCTTAACCACTGAGCCATCTCTCCAGCCCCAAGTCATCATATTTCTTGATGTGTACTTCTTCAGTGAGCTCTGCCTTCCAAACCAGTCCAAAATTTATATTGGATATCTTCAACATGCTCAAATTGAAATTTTTCCAACTACATGTTCATCAAAATAAGATAAAGTTCTGTGTTCATGCCTTCATTCAAATTGTGAAAGTATAACTGGGTTACACAAGTCTCAATGGTTAAGCACATTTCCTGCCAAAGAAAGTATTAGAGTATATTTGGTATCATGTGCTTAAGCCAAAGGAGAAAATGTCTGGTCAAATTGCTACTTACCCAATCGATTTTATCCACATTCCAGTATTTTTTTAAATCCCGGAACTGTATTAACATTCCCTTCAGTCCCACAACAATAATGCTAGCAAGAACGCACTGCAAAGGGAAAATAAGTTGGGGAAAAAACAGGACAAACATTTTAATGTGAATTTAAAAGCACCAAAGTATTGTTGGTTGTTTTCAAAGTAAATTGTAGAAAAAAGCTGTCATGAATTCGATTAAAGTAATATTTGTTTAAAATTAACTTATGTTACGCTTTAGGGAGACAACATCAATTTAGGAAATCCTAAGGCAAAACTGATGAAAGATCTAAAGAGCAGAAAAGAGAAAGAGAAGGGAATGAGCATCTCAAGACTGAATGTCATTTTTACTAGATGTAGAATGTGTTTGTTACAGAAATTATACATTCGTCTTCTGTATTTCTTTACAGCTGTCCTAATATTAGTCACCTTGATTCAGAGCTATTTACATCCTTGAGAAGTGAAACTGAGTATTAGGAAGTCATCTTATGAAAATGATAACTCTTCCTTGAAAAGTTAGGTGTTATAATACCGGAAGCTAAGACCAGGGTGGCAGCTGGGGTCACATGGGAGCCCCGGTTTATGAAGGGTTAGCGGGAGCACCAGCTTTCATGCGGAGTCCCACCATAGAGAAGACATGTCTGTGCCGTGCAGGCAGATCCTATTGTCCACTGTCTTTCTCTACCCAACCCTTCCTGCACAAATCTTTGAATGCCCCCCCTTTTTTTCATTGCTGGGGAATCAAACCAAGGAATTCATTCATGCGCAGTTGATACTTTACCTTGGAGCCACGCTCCTAGTCCCCGAAGTCTACTTTCCAGGAGACTGTCGCCAGTTCCCCCTGATGGGCCAGAGGACCGTCACCAGTTCCTTCCCTTTTTCCCTCATCAAATGTGGCATTTTTTTTCTGTTCTTACTTATACCCAATCTTCACTTACATAACATGTTTTAAAGACTTAAGATTATTGAATTTATTCCTCCAAGGAATTTTATGCACAATAATTCTAATTAAAAGTCAAGAAGTATATCATAAAAAGCACTACCGTACCATGGGCAGCCAGTACAGCAGAGGTCCTATTGCATAGATGACTATAAGGACGAAAATGCAAGATATTAGACAAGCCACCTGTAAAACACAAGACACACAGAACTCTATTGTTATTTCAAAGCTATGGGAAAGGGGGCAAGAAAAAAAATGGATGTATCATTGTTAAATTGCATGGATTGTCCTTATCTGTGTTTTGCAGTGAAGAGACATCAAATGTAACAGTTGACAAACTGGTACAACCAAATGAAGTCAGCGATGAGACAATTTTACACACCACACACACACACAAACACACACACACACACGCGCATACACACACGCATACACACACACACACAGGACACCGTTTATTTACAAAACACATTGCAGGGGCTGGTTGAGAGTGAGAGTGACCAGGCTGAAAAGTCCTGCAGCCTGACTCCATTTGTTACTCCCTAGAGGCCATTTGGATAACAACTGAAAAATTTGCAAGCTGGACTTTTTCTCTGCAGTTACCAATGTGCTCTTGGTCTCTCTCTTCTCTCCCTCTGTCCTTCCCACCCAAGTTCCTCACAAGGCACTCCACCCAAGTTCCTCACAAGGCACTCCGGCAAGCAAGTCCTCAGATGAGGCTGCAGGAGCAGTCTTCTGCCAGCAACAGACTTAATTTTACTAATCCCGGGAAGTCCTTAGTATCATGTTCTATCCCACAGAGCCTGCTGACAAAGGTTAATACAAAACACCTGACTCCTACAGCAATGACAGAGAACCTGATTGCCCAGGAGCAGAAGTCCCAGACATCATAAAAACAAGTTAACACCCTAAGAGGCCTTTCACAGGTCCTCAAATATACTTAAAACACCACCATGAAAAAGTCAAGCAGAATCTTGTTATATTGGGATGGCTTGAATTTAAAAATATGTAAAAAATTTTAGAATCTGGCAAGAACAACTGAAGGTCTCACAAATTGCTGATACTTTGAAAACAGCATGACCATTTCCTGTGTGGAGTTATGCCCACACTTACTGTAGACCCAGAAAGAATGGATAGATTGTGGAACACCCTCCAAACAGCAATAGAAAAGCAAACATGTATGAAATTAAAACCATTACTGAGCAGAGAATCTAGACATAAAAGATACAGTTTTGTATCAATGACAACTTTTAAAAGAGAAAAATTATAGGATGCCAGAGGATAGAGGTAGGCATTGAAAATTGAATATTATTAGACATGAGGAAAATGCTCATTTTGAATGATAGAAATTCTTTATGTATTGATTTTTGTGGTTATACAAAATACAATTTTCTTGACACAGGGATCTTTACATCTGAAAAGTGGTGGCATTTACTACAGCTGATAGACCCATATAAGCCTGATTGTAAAGAGAGGTTTGAAATGGGTCTGTAATAGCTGCTGGCACGCATGTGCAGAGTCGGGCCAGTATGGATCCTTGTCTTGAACTTGCCCTTGAAGAACATACCTGTGGAGGAGGGGCTGTAAAACAGGAGCAGAGATGATGACTCAGCTCATCAATCATTCTCATGGATTAGAACAGGCCTAGGCTTTAGCTGGTAAGTGGACAGGAAAATACCCCTGTCAAGTCAACACCCCTGAAAAGTCAACAACATTCGTCCTCTTCGTGGGACTTTTCAAATCCAGTGCTTACAAGGCACTCACAAACAAATTCACTCCTAGGCGCTGAAATGAACTCAAGTTAAAGTCAGCATTCCTTAGAAGGCTCTGACACACACAAGCAGGGTGGAAGGGAAGGAACAGGATGGGAGCTTACTATAAAAGGTCCTCTCAAAGACTCCACCCAGCAGGGAACCAAAGCAGCTGCTAAGACTCACAGCCAAACTTTGGGCAGATCCCAGGGAGTCTTATGGAAGAAAAGGGTTGAGGGATGGAGAAGGTCCCAGAGCAGACAGAAGCCCCACAAAGAAGCCAAAAATAATTTGTGGCCAAGGGGGCCTACAGAGACTGATACATGAACCATGCATAGAGAGGACCAAGATGCCCTCTTTAGATGTAGCCCATAGGCAGGTTCCTTAGTAAGGGGTGCAGGGGCTGTCTCTGACATGGACTGTTCTTTGATCACTTCCCCCTGGAGAGGCGACCTTGCCAGCCCACAGAGAAAGAGTATCAAGGCAGTCCTTCGAAAACTTGATAGTTG
>CM053760.1:6746348-6757385 GCA_028658305.1 Pachyuromys duprasi
AGCCCTGAGGAGACAGGATAAGCTGGGGTTGGATGGAAGGGAAGGAGGTCCTCCCCTGTTGGTGGACTTGGAGGGGGTGGGGAGGAGGGAGATGAGGGAGGGAGTGGGAGGGTAGGAGGGACTGAGGGAGGGGGCTACGCCTGGGATTCAAAGTACCTAACCTGTGATTGAGATAAAAATAAATAAATTAAAAAAAAAAAAAAGAATCTGACACTCTGTTTCTGGCCTCTACAGATACTGCATGAATGTGCACATTACACACACAAAGACACATGTTTACAAATGAAACTGAAGTGTTAGGATGGGAGGAAGGAATAATGCAAGGAAGGAAGGAAGGAAAAAAATGAAGAAAGGAAGGAAAACGAAGCTGTGCAGCTGAGACTTGTCTAGGAAAGTACTAGAGTGTGTAGAGAAAAAACGAACTTTAGACCTGAGCAAAGCCTTTTCTGGGACTGAAGGAAGAAAAGGGACGACAGTGTTTTCCTTTTATTAGAAGGATAACTATATTGTCGTTGTTTGTAGAGCAGGGGATTGAATCCTGTGCATGGCAGACAAGTACTCCTTATCACTTAGCTCTGCCTCCAGCCTTAAATAGATTGATATCTACTCTATAAAGCTATCACAGTGAACTGATCCTGTGAGGATACTGAAGCTGTTGCAGGCAGTGAGGTAATGAATAAAGGTAATGTGCTTGTCTGTTGTGCTTTCAGTTGTAATTAGCTAAAAAGTTGATGGGCTTTTATGTGTTTCAGGTTGCTTTAGTGGGTATGCGTTCCAGTGCCTAGGGGAAGCAGAGTCATTGAAGGCCGTGCACTTTGAAATCATGAAGTGTAGAAAATCGCTTTCACTAGTAGCCAAAATAGAGTCAAACCTGAAGATATGCTCAGAGTTCTCTTCAAGGCACACCATCTATACTTATACTATGTACACTTAGTGGCTACAACGTAAAAGGTCTGAAATGGATACCAAAGTATCCTCAACTTGAGCAAGCACATTAGTCCAGATTTTCTTTCTGTGTGATTGGATAGAAGTGGTTGGGAAACATAGTCCTCAGCTCAGCAAGCAGGGTGCCCTGAGAATATTCTGCTGATGGGCTTTGGTGTTTTTGCTAGTTTATTTTGAAGTTTGATGAATAAAATACCATGCAGTGAAAAAAAAAACTTTATTAACTACAAAGTCTTTAGAAATGTTCTCTTGCTGCAATCATTCAAACATGTAGTGCCAGAACAAAGACAGAGAATCCTAGTAAATGGTGTCCTTAACCAGCTCAGATTCTATACTTAAGACAAATTTTCTAAAGTGTTCTTTTTACGAAACACTCAGTGTTGAAAGTTACAAAGACTAAGCCGAGAGTTTCCCTTGTCACTAAAAGAGTGATTAAAAACCCATGCAAATCGCCTAAGACCAGAGATGGTACCCATCATGGTGGTTCCTCCTCAGGACTGCGGTTCAGCCTCTCTCTCTGTAAGACAAGTGATAGTATCAGCTTTCTCAATCAGCCAACTAGGATGAGAAAACCATCCCAAGAGAAAGCCATCTCAGCCACACAACATCCTTATTAAAAAAACAATAACAGAAACATGATAAATTCAGTTGTAATCACTGACATTTCAAGAGTGATTTTTTGTGTGCTTAGGTGTCTCACAAGCTGAGCATGTATTGATTCATTTAATCTTTATATAGTTGTAATTCTGCCTTATTAGCTGGGTCCACTTTAGACCAAATGAGTCAAGCTACTGTGCCAAGTCACCCATTTTTATGTGATGGAGCCAGAGTACAAGCCCAGCTTCTAGAACCACTTTTAACACATTTCATTCATAGAGACTAAACAGGACAGTAAATAATCTAAAATATTCACTCTTTAAAGACATGCCTGATGAAAAGATATAGACCCCCAGAATGTTACAGGAAGGAGTCATGAGAGAAAAGGGTCACAAACACTTAAGAGTAAATTACAAAAAGGTTTATCCCAACCAAGAGACTCTATGAATCAGTATTTGAAATCACTAACTTCATAAAAACCCATCAAATTACTTGATGTCATGAATCCAAGCTTACATAAGAATTTTGCTTCCTAAACAAGTTGTGGGGTTTTTAAAATTGTAATGTATTCAGAATTGATTTTTGCATCTCCCTCTGCTCTATGGTGTTCAACCTGTGTTTGTGACCCTGCTGGGGGTCAAATGTCCCTTTCATAGGGCCAAAGACCATCAGAAAACACAGATATTTACATTATGATTAATAATAGTATCAAATTTACAGTTTTGAAGTAGCAACAAAATAATTTCATCGTGGGGGTCACCACCACCTGAGGAGCTGTATTTAAAGCATTGCAGCACTAGCAAAGTTGAGAACCATTGGTGTATGATATCAGCTTTATTGAGTACTTTACTCTTTATCTGTATTTATCTTCATTCTTGCCCATAAGATCACAGAACTTACACTTCTCTTATGCCTTGTTCTGCTACTTTAAAACTATATTATTAATATAAGATAAATGTTTAAATTTGCACAAAATAGTTTATGTATTTTCATTCAATTCTATTTTACACATGAATTGTTATAATGCTTAGCTGTGATTGTTAGTTTCTTATGATACACATCAATTTTCTTGATGGGTCACTGGTTAAGAGTACAAATCACTCTGAGCTTAAATCCCAGCTTTGCCACTCTCTCGGTCTCTGACTGCTATTGTATAGCAGTTTCCAACATTCCATCCTGCAGAGAAGCTCCTTAAGCCAGAAAATAACCCAAAGTAGCTTCAGGAACTCCCTGAATCTGACCAAATTCACTGGGCCCCCTCCAATAAAGACTACAGAGTTAGCTGCAGATAGCTAAGCTGCAAAGAATACTCTGAGACCAGCCCAGCTGCTGGAAAGAAGCAGAATATAAGCTGAGCCAACTGAAGAGGCTTAGACCAACTGAGGGATCTGAAAAAGGACACTCTGCAACCTGTTGAGTTGCCTGAAGGCTGTGCAGTGTACTCCAGGTTCCCAGCTTCTGTGAGCTGTCACCCTGCTGAGGTGGACTTTGATGATGCAACTGTCTTTGAGTCACTTCTGCTCCTGTAAGTAATCTTTCACCCATCTTCCTCTGAGTAACCTCAGTAAAATTTACTGGTTCCCTAAATTGGACTTTGTACTAAACATACATAAAATCTGTTATGGGATCCCTATCTGGAGTGAGTAGATGTGTGTTTTGCATCTTCTCCGGGAAAGTATCATCACACAATGCTGGAGCCAATTATTTCAGCCACCTTTCCCTCTACTTTGTCACATAAAAACTGAGAACAACAATTTCACATCTTTTAACAGGTTGCCTAAAAGATTGAGTCCATTTATATAAGAAGACACATACTCAGGGAGGCAGAGGCAGGCAGATCTCTGTGAGTTTGAGGCCATTCTGGTCTACAAAGTGAGTCCAGGACGCACTAAGGGTACACAGAAAAAAAACCTGTCTCTAAAAAACAAAATAAATGAATGAACAGATAAAGTTGACACACAACTCAATATTATTCATACCACCATCAATACCATCATCATTATGTTATTATTCCACCATTAGTGAGCACAATGCCTAGTATAGATCAGACTGGCAAAAAAAAAAAAAAAAACAATTTATTCTTTAACCCCAAATATTTAAATATTTAGAATGGTACTTTGGCACATTTCCTCATTGCTATACATATATTCTGCCTGCACTTGGTTTTACTTTATATCAAGAAAGTGAGCGAAACAGGGGGAGGGGAGGAAGAAAAAAAAAAAAACGGTCACCCAGGATGTTTAGATTAACTGAGCTACCACTAGAGAGCGCTCTGGCTTCACGATTGTTAATAAAGCTGCCAAAGGTGCAGAACGCAAACAGTGTGCTCCTTGGATCATTGGGCCTGTGGAAAAGTCATTCATTAATGGCAAAGATAAGAAAAAATGGGGAGATGGAACAGGAAGGAGGGAGTAGAAGAGGGAGGGAGAAAGGGTTTGTAGGAGCTACTTAGGAATGTAAATCAGCAACATTTTCAAGGCTCAACACCGCTCTTTTCTACTCTGCAAAGGGGGTGAAGGCCCCACAGTCCCTCTTACCCTTCAGAATAGTCATTACCTGTGTCTTTGCGCCCGTGCTGTACAGACCAGCCGTCCTTCCCATGGCAGCAGCGCTTGGGATGCAGAAGAAAAAGGAAGGGATCACGTTGCTGAGGCCGTGGGCCAAAAATTCCTGCAAGATTAGTTATGGGTGAATGGAACAATCCTCTTCTGTGGTCCCAGGTACAGTTCATCAAAGAATGAAGCTTGTTTATGCTCATGCTTCTCCTCATGAGTTGAGATGTAATACTTTCTTATAAGAATAGCTAACATTCACTGTCTGCTTCCAATCCTCCAAAGCTATTCTAAGCATATCACTCAGCTCTCATAATGAAATCGTGTGGAAATTCTATTGACTTGAGACTTCGGCTGCACCATTGGCCTTTTCTATCTCCCAAGTACCCCCAATTGGGCTTTTACTACCGTCCTTTGACCTCTGCCTAACCAACTGCAGTGGCTACTTCTTTCCTTACCCGGTACAAAGCATTTGTCACAGCTCCTCGTTTCATCCTTCTTTAAAAGTCCCTTTGGTTGGCTTCTAGGACCCTACTCTTTCCAAGTTTCCTTTGTCTCTGGCTGTCACTTCTCTGTTTCCTTTGTTATCTAACCAACTGCAAATGTAAGACTGTTTTTCCCTCGTGTACAAACATCTTAACTACCCAAGTATACACTGACAACTCCCAAATCTATACCTTCAGCTTGGACTCCTCCTCTTAACTTCAGACTCCTCTATTCAATCTGCTATTTGGTATTAACATTTGAAAGCTAATGAGAGTTCAGGAATCTGTCTACAGTTTTCCACCATCTGAATCACATCCTCCTGAGTCTGGGCCCCAAGCCCAGAGCCTCCATATTCAGCCCAGTGCCCATCCACATATGCCCTTCCTTACCAGGGCCTGATCCAGTCATCATATTTCTACTGGATAAATGAAAAAAAAAAAATCCTATTACCTTGCCTGCCCCTGTTAGTATCAGTTACTATAAACAAGATCTCTGGCCACAAAGAGCTGTGGCTCTGGCAAGAAAGTGCAGATAGAAAATAGACAAAGCTGGAAAACAAACAGAGAAGGCTGCGGAGAGGCCTGGATTTGAGGAGTTCGGTCAACAGAAGTCTTCCTATCAAGTGAGTGTCTGGAATAAGCAGTTATGCAGATATGTGAGAATTCCCCGGAAACAGAGCTGTGAGCACAAACCTCCAAGCCAGAATCTTCACTTGTGAGCTCAGAGGAGAGATAGAAAGTGTGGGTAGAACAGATCGCAGAAGGCTAGATACGAAATGGGACCTTGTATCCAGCCTTGTGAGCCACAATAACGAGGTCTGTAATTTGAGCAGGGAAGAGCAAAGGCCCCAGAAGTTTCAGAGTGGAAGAAAGCATTCACCTGTGTTTACTATTTTATCCCTGGCAACCAGGATGGGGGTTAATGTGCTGAGAGGCCTGAGGTCACACAACCTCAGGGTGAGCTCTATCTGCGGGTAACTCTGCACTTGTAAGCAGTACTCAGCACTGTGGGCAGTACTCTACAGCTTCTGTTTAGGCCCAGGGAGCCACACAGGGCCTTGGGGCATGGAAAAGACCCCAGGAGAAATAAATTCAGTAAACAAATGCCTATGCACCCTGAGGTGTGTAGAAACAGAATTTCACACCCTGTAGTATCTTGACAAGAAGAGCAACAGTTAGTCTTCCACTTTGAAATCCCTAAACCTTCAAAGTTCTCTGTCACGAAAAGGTAAGTATGCTTGCGTCTTCTCCTAACACCAAATAAGAGAACATGAAGGTGTACATCTTTCTTTAAAAACCTATTCTAAAAGTCACTGAGACGACTCAGTGGGTAAAAGCACTCGCTAGCAAACCCTACGATCTAAATTCAATCCCAGGGCCCACATTCGGGAAGCAAAGATTCCTCTGATGCACGTGTAGATAAAAAGAGGGAACGGACAAATTAACATTTTTATAAACTGTGAGAGCTAGCTTCTCGGCTCGCTGTGAATGACTCCGAGGCTCTTCTGTTTTGTTCTGCCTGTTCTTGCCACAGAACAGGTGTATTTCAGAAAAGGTGTATTTTCAGACGTCAAGCGCCTGTAGGGCAGTGAAACCCCCTGGGCAGAGGGGCTCGGGGCACACCCCACCTGGTTGTCGTCAACTGAATACTTGAACTTCTTGGCAGATCCTTGAGCGAGAGCCAGTGAGGCCACGTAGCCTACAAGTGCAACCCCGAAAGCTTCGGTGAGCACTGCAGAGAGGACGTTCACTGGAGGAGCACGGGGTGGAGGAATCCTACGGACAGAAAGACTGCACTGAAGTTATGAACCTTCCTGCCCGTGCTACAAGAACTTGCCGTGAATTCCACTGCAGTAATGGTTCTGAAGTTTACAAGGAATAAGTGAAACCCCCAAGACAAAAAACTAAACAGGCCTGCTGTGAGAAGCCCTTGCATTTTCAATATGATTCAGCAGAAAAGCAAAATTGTAGAGAAACGCCGCCACGAGGAGAGCCCCACGCATCTAACTGACATTCCCACCCAGGGAATTTGGGTCACACCACAGCAATTCTGACTTGACAGAAGTTTCTTGTAGGAAAGAAACAAAAGCATATCTTGGCCTTCTCTTCATTTGAACCTTTCCAAATGTTTATTTGGCTGGCACCGGGGCCACGCGTTTCCTCCCTTGAATGCTGCAGAGTTTCAGGCAAACACTAGCTTACTGTCCACTAATCTCCAAATACGCCATTGACTTCATTGTGGTAATTACATTTTAACTCAATCCTTTCACGAGACAGTTGGTCATGGCTTACACACGCTATAGAAAATATGCAGGAAGATCTCATCTACTCTCTTTTGAATAACAGACCACACTTAGCTTCATTCCAAAGAAGTCATTAAAACATTTCTCAGATAACACCCAGCCATTATATCTTATTGTCCCTTGAAAAGCACGTAAGCCAAAGAGCCATTTGTGTATTTCTTGTCATTTTAGGAAACTTACCTCCCTCTCCCCCACGAAAGAATCCCCATGATAAAAATAAGAGAAAGGGGGAAGTTACTTCATGCTGGTTAGCGTCTCACTATCTAGGGTGTGAGTAGAACATGGACTCTTTCTCATTAACGGTTTCATTCCATTTTCTGAACAACCCCAAACCAAGTCCACTGCAACTGCTGTAGGGATGAGACAACGTTTGGACGACAGCTGAGCTGGGCTTCAGTCTCAGCTGTTGGGTTTCAAAGCCGAGCTTTTTTTGCAGTTCCTTAAAGGGGTTTCTGAGAAAGGAATTCAAATAAGGGTGAACAAGAGTAGAAGGAAGAGAGCCATGAATTTTGGTCGCCATGTACTGTGTCTTACTTCCCCAACCGGTTACGAGTACAAATCTTAAGATACATATTACACAGAACTTGAAATTAAGAAATCAAATATTTATTTCATTAAACCTAAATGTGATTGATTAATAACAACTGAACTGAAGAGGAAACAATTAACTGGCTCTCAAAGGAAGAGCAGAGGGACCTTTAGGAATCTAGAGCTGATTAAAGAAAACCTCCTTTGCCTGCATCTGCACAGGCCAGCAAACACAAAGGAATTTTTTAATTAACCTTTTTTAAGTTTCTGAGAATTTTTATACTATTTTTTGTTTTGCTTTAACAGGATGAAAAATAAATTACAGAAGACCCAACAACTCTGACTTTGTCTCAAAATTAGACTTTGTCTCTGACTGTGTTATACAGCTTTTTAAAAAGGGACCAACACATAAGGTATTCATTCTCCTCAGCCATATCTTGTCAGGCTGTGTTTGGAAGGACCTTTGGTCTCTCACGGTGTTAAACCTATGATGCATTCTCCTGAAGTTTGGAGGGATAGTAGAGAGGGGGAGGGAGCCATCTACTGTATCCTTCTCTATAGCTCTTTTCTCAGGCCTGTGGCCTTCCAATTCTGCAAGATGCTTATTTACATCTATCTTAACTTAAGTGATATAAAAATGGCCACAAGAACATGGGCGACTGGAAAATTAAAGTGGGCCAAATCCAAGAGCCTGCCAACTTAGCAACCTCCATTATGTCTCAAGCCATGTCTTTATGAATCCTTTTGAAATATTTTATATGAAGCAGCTCTACATAAAATAATTACATGGTTATTGAATAACAGGTTAGCTTATAACCTAGAAAATTACTATTTTTCTCCACATGTTGGTTTTGGAATTTGTAATAAAAATTAATTAGATTTTTGCCTCATTCAGCCACAAAATAAAAAGAAAAAAGAGAGAGAGAAAGACATTCCTACCCAGGCTCAGGTCCTTTGAACATCAGAAAACAAACACTCAGATAAATACATATTAAAAGAAAGACTACATTACCCGTTTGGAATGTGCCCGACTACTTCTAATCCATATGTGCTTTCCATGTTCGTACAATAGCAAGCAAATGAGGCAGCAATGATCTGAGCAGTCCCATTGGAAAAAGACATAAATATATACATATATGTTACTAGCTGGCTTTCAAACATGTAGGGCCACTTAAAAATTCATATTATGTGTTGCAAGAATTACCGTTTATTAATGAAATACTAAAATTTAAGCCAGGAATGCTGTTGCCTGTCCGTAATTCTAGCACTCAAGATGCCAAGACAGGAAGATCTTGAATTTGAGAACAGCCTGAGATACACAGTGAAATCTTACATCAATCAATCAATCAATCAATCAATCAATCAATCAATCAATAGAATATGATAGATAGAGAAATACTTTGAAATAAAACAGGGGAAGGGGTAAAGAGAAGATGGTTAATAAGCATGAGTAAACTTGGCTAGAAAGGATTAATTTCTGGTGTCCTATGGCACAGTTAAATCGACATCTACTACTGATGATGATTAACTATGTTAGTAAAAGACTTGAAATGTTTCAGTACAAAATATGCAAAATGACCAAGACAATAGATATGCCAATGCTTTTTATCTCATAATTAAGCCTTAAACACAGTGTTACAATACCACCCTGAACCAAGAATGTGCGTACAGAAATATGGTACATACAGTCACCAACCATATGTCAAGTACAATTCTAAAACATACTTCTAAAACTTGCGATGACTCTCTGAGTTTTCAAACTACAGTATTTAACACCTCTCAGGTTTTCTAACATTTTGATTTGTACCCACCCAATTATGTCCAGTTTTAAAGGCATGAAAAAACACAAAATGTAGCGATGTGCATGGGAGTGCATGCTGTGTGTGTGTGTGTGTATGTATGTGTGTACAAGCACTATAATTCAGCCTACTTTTTGTCTTGTGACATGAAGAAGTGCTCTGTACGAACATGTTTTTCTCTCCATGAAAGAGAAGAACCTCTCAGGGCATGAGTACTATACTATACTCTTATTCTACTGGTAGCTAACACTGATTGAGAGCCTCCTTCATTTGGTTTTAAATTTGGAACTTTATCTCTTTCATGAAATCAAACATGCCAGTTCCCAGCCTGAAGGAACAAATGACTTTCAGAGAGCCCTCAAGGAGGCTCAGATAGCCTACTTTGATGTTATTGAGATATTCAAGGAAGGTTACTCACTCTGTCAATAATCATAGTCTCTCTGTGTGTCTATGTGTGTGTGCATGTGTTCAGGTGTTACCTGTGTGTATATATACTTGCTACATGTTTTGCACATGCACAAATGCTCATGGGTTCATACTCATGTAGAAGACCAAAAGTTGATGTCTAGACTCATCTACAGTGTCCATTCCTCCTTATTAAATGAGACAGGGTCTCTCAATCAAACACAGAGCTCTTATTTATGGCCAGTCTTGATAGCCAGTTTGTCCTGGCTATCCTCTATTACCATCTCCCAGCACAGGAATCACCGGTAGTCTACCTCACTTGGGTGGCATTTGTAAGCATTTTTCGCATCGGAAGCCTATTCCTCAGTTTAAGCACTTAACCAATAAGCGCCTTCCTCAGCCCCACAACCATCCTTAAACACGTATCAGAGCCAGGCCCACCTGTGTTGTGTCACCTGACTATTTTCCACCCGTTTTCCTATTCTTTCATCTACTACTGTTTTTTCAGTTGCTATGGGAGTTCTGGTTTGTCTGGCTTGAGGTACCTTCTTCACAGCATGTGAATTTCTGTTCCCTGGAGAACATAGGTTGAGCCTTTTAGTTAGAAATTTCAGGTTGATTTGAATACATGCTGAAGAGATGAACATAGCTTATGTCAGTTCTTCTGGCCCTATTACTACATAATTTCATGACCCAGTGTGCTGGGCTGGGGTAAAATTATATTTGAGATCCTAAATACAAATGGCAAAGAATACTACCAAATTGAGCTACTATAATAATAACCTCAGAGGTAAAGAAAAAACTAGTGCGAGCAGTGTGAAGAAGCAGCAAGAGCGACCCCCGGACAGAGCAAGCCCGCGCACCGCCGTCTCTCCCCCCCGCGTCCAGCGCCACCGTCCCCCACCGCCGCCATGCCCAAAAGAAAGGCCGAAGGGGATGCTAAAAGAGATAAAGCCAAGGTGAAGGACGAGCCACAGAGATCTGCAAGGTTATCTGCTAAACCCGCTCCTCCAAAGCCAGAGCCCAAGCCTAAAAAGGCCCCTGCAAAGAAGGGAGAGAAGGTACCCAAGGGGAAGAAAGGGAAGGCTGACGCTGGTAAGGATGCAAATAATCCTGCTGAAAATGGAGACGCCAAAACAGACCAGGCACAGAAAGCTGAAGGTGCTGGAGATGCCAAGTGACGTGTGTGCATTTTTGATAACTGTGTACTTCTGGTGACTGTATAGTTTGAAATACTATTTTTTATCAAGTTTTATAAAAATGCAGACTTTTGTTTTACTTTTTTTTTTTAAGCTATGGTGTTAGCACACAGAACACTTCATTGTTTGGGGGAAAGAACATACGTGTCACTAACAAAATGTCTCCCAAGCTGGATTGATGATGGAAAACATTTTTCCCTGATAATTTTGAAAGATTCTGTTGG
>CM053760.1:6757485-6783769 GCA_028658305.1 Pachyuromys duprasi
TTCATTTTTGTATCCTCCCCCTGTGCCGTCAGCATTGACTTAACTCCCTTAAAACCAGTGACCTGTTGGAAACTGACCCCCCAAATTGGTTTTCCGGTCTATTGGGTGATCTGGACTTTGCAGTGACATCATTGAGTGTCCTCAGAAAAGTGGTGGTTCCTTTTATAAAAAATTGTGGATCTTCAGATTGATGATAATGCCATTTTCATTTCCTTTCCTGAAAGTCAGGGTCGGCTTCTGAAAAGTTGTTAAACAACATCCTTAATGTGAAATGTCAACCCTCACTCTAAGCTACTTCTCCCTTTTCAAAGCAATGAATGAAGATTTCATTGGGTTTTATAGTGGCTTTCTGATTTTGGTAGTCTATACAAGAAGGGAGTTTGGAAATTCTTGTATACTGTTAATGATTGTCTGCCCATGTCCTGCCTGAAATACCATGATTGTTTATGGAAAGTATCTTTAATAAAGCTGGATACATTAGGCTTGGAAAAAAAAAAAAAGAAAAAAACTAGTTTTATCACCTAAAATGAGACTTGAAAAATCTTCTGAGAGTGAATGTAAACAAAACAATAAGAGCAATTTCAAATGACGTATCTTGTAAAAGGGAAACTTCAATCATATACCTAAAGTACAAATGCCCCATTTGCATAACCAGGGTAAAAGCCTAACACAATCATGCTATCAAATTAAAAAACCCATCTAACAATCAATGCTCAACAGTAAGAAGCAGTTTTTTGAAGTTCTATTCCTAACTAAGCCTTTTGTTGATATTTAACTGAACTTATAAAAGTTTCTAAAACATTGAATGGGCTTAAAAAGCAAAACATTATTTTAGATTTAACAAAAGAAAATGCAACGATAAACTGTATAAAAATTAATTTGACATAACAGTAGTCTCTACATTGCTAAAACAGTCACTGAGATGGCACCCTGCTTATTTGTATTTCTTTAACATGATTTCATTTATCTGTTGAGTTCGCCAGCTCCTCACTGGTATTTTGTTAATAGTATAGGCTATATAGGCCAGCACTGCTTTTAGACATGGGCAAGAAGAGATTGCCCAGGATGCTAAAGGCAGCTCGTATCTGCCGTCATCCAACTGTCACATTCCCTGTTTTATAGGGAAGTTTTATAGACAAAAAACAAAAGTAATAGAACTCAGGTTCTACTCCTGTTTCTCCATATGCTGCAGCTACTCAAGCATCTATCATTCCCTGTATGGTTGCAGAGGCTCTTCCCCATCAGAGTGACCCAGGGAAGACCGAGGGTGAGTTGTGATGGTCCTGTGAGCATATCCAAAGTGTGACACTGGTTCAAGGATATCCTTGTGTATAAATAAGATACCTCATGAATAGGATGAAGCTGGAGTGGGGCGGGTAAAAGCAAGCATAGAATGAATCTCCTCATACCGCCACATTCCCTCAGACTCACAGGAGTAGAATTCTCCATCTTAATTTGGTCTTTAAAGTCATCACTTGGCTACCTTAGTAAAGGTAAAATATGAACAAAAAAGAAATACAGGCACTTGCTTAATTTTTTTTAATATTTTGTCCTGTAACTTTCAAATATTTGGGCTTGCACTGGTCCCTTTTCCCAGGATCTTGATAATCCAAGCCATACCAGCCATTTTAAGAGTGATCCTCACAATTTTTCAGAGAATGCCAGTGGCTTTGTGCTAAGGTTATTTCCAAATGTTGGTTTTATGAAATTTTTCATATAGCTTTTCCAAGTTGCAATAGGCATTTCCTAATCTCTCCAGAACTTTGAGGTAAGATGGTACATTTTGGATCTTGCCATAAAAAAATTAGTTACTGAAGTCATTTAGAAATCATTTACAATATACATGAATAATCCAGGAAGGGACCATTAAGAAGCTAAACTCATTAAGGACAGGTAAGTTAGCAAACTTTGCTTTTGTCCGTGTGTTACTTTAGTAAATGCTCCTGGGAAAGGCTCTTAAAACTTCAGTCTTTAGAAGCAAGGTAGGATGTATTTCTCTAGTCACAAAGATATTTGAAAGAAACAGCCCTAGCCAATGAAAACCTTGGGCATCTTCTTAGAGAAGTAAAATTAATCCAGGTATAGAAAAACCAACAAACCTTCCCATCACTAATGAGTGTTTGTCAGATAATTGTTCTACGTTTGTCACAGAGGTGTCATGGTACTAACAAATGGTATCATATTTTATTATTTTGCATAAGATCAAACCCAATTTAAGGCTCACTCTCAGACATGTCTCTGATAAGATCTCAGGCGATACGTTCTCTTATTTTTATAAAAAATTAAAAGCATATGAGAAATGCTACACAAATTGGAAACATGTGTTCTTCCTTTTTAAAAATTATTGACTCAAAATGTTTCCTGTTCTTCACATTAATGTATATCCACACAAATTAGTATTTCATTAATAAGATGCAGGAATGGTTGTGGGTTACTGTAGAAAATATGGGGAGCAGCCGCAGATTATGCCCCCTCCCAAAACAGCTAAGAGCTGTTGATTGCATACTTACCAAAACTAAGTCGACAGGAAGAACAACTTTAATTTTTCTTTTAAACTGTTCATTCAGCTCTTTAACAAGAACAAGGACGACGATGCTCAGCAAGGACAAGAGCAGTGCTTCCAGCCGGACAGACTTGATGTTCTCAAAAACATATGCATAAATCTGCAGGGATGAGAAAGGAGCAAAATCAGGGCTGTGCACGGAATACCAGCATGCATATCTGGCTATAATTGAGCTCCCTGATGCTTTATTTAAAAAGTGAAAGAGCCCTAATGCCTGGAAGATGCAAAGATGGGGGAAGAGTAAGTGCTAGAAGGGGAGAGCTGTGTTTTCATGCATAAAATTTCTTTGCTTTGATTCTTTCATCAAACTCAAGATCTGTTGCTGCTGACATAAGACACAAGTGAAGAGAATGAATCCTGGGCTCCTTGGCATGTGAATGGGCAAAAAAGCCCCCATCTTTTGAATTCCACCACTCATTCAAAGTTAACAGGACCAAACACACACACATACACATACAAATCTGAAGCTGGTATTTAATTGATATCAGGCACTTGGCTTATTGTCATCTGTTACCATGTTCTCAGGTACTCGGTATTTATCACCACATATTTATGACAGTACTAGGTTCACAATGGTGGACAATTTAGAAACAGCATTTTCAGACTTCACAATGCAGTGTAGGGACTGCTATTAAATTAAACAATTAGCATAACATGATGAGAATACCGTGCATTGGATACCTGAAGTATACGAGTGAATGTGTGAGCATTGAGAATAGCCCTTTCCAAATCAGGAAACAGGAACTGAACAGGCTAGAGATAAGAAGAGGTGGAGGAAAGCGTCTGTAGAAATGTGCATCAAGGTCACATTTCTACAACTCAGAGCATAGACTGTGATCAAAAGAGTGCATGACTTCTAAAAATGTATGGTCACAAACCAGCATAGGATGGCTCTGATATTTCTGAGTTCAACAACCCAGAACCACATCAGAAAGGTTCAGCAATGCCATGTGCCTATACCCCAAGGTTCTCTGTAGCATACTGAGCAGCCAGTCTGGACACTTGTCTGAAATCCAGATTCAAAGAGAGACCCTGTCTCAGAAAATAAGGTAAGAGGATTTTCTCTTCTGGTCTGTTCTATTTGGTGTTCTGTGGGCTGCTTGTATACTTATAGGCATCTCTTTTTTTAGATTAGGAAAGTTTTCTTCTATGATTTTGTTCAAAACATTTTCTGGCCCTTGTAGCTAGGAATCTTATCTTTCTTCTATTCCTATTATTGTTAGGATTCATCTTTTCATGGTGTCCATGATATCTTGGATGCTTGGGGTCAGGAATCTTTTAGATTTAACATTTTCTTTGATGGATGCATTGATTTAGTGAGGTAGCCTTGCCAGGGCAGAAAAGAAAAGGATTCAAGGAGTCCTGAAGAGACTTCAGGGTCTGGGGTCAGCTGGTAAGGGAGGAGGACACCCCCTTTATGAGGACTAGGGGACTGTGATAGGGGGGAGAGGGAAGGAGGATGGGACCAGGAAAAGATAAGGGAGGGGGCTGAGATCAGGAAGTAAAGTGAATAAATTAGTAAAAAAAGAAATAAGAAGGCAGGGATCTTTCAGAGGCCTCTGTGGTAGGTTCCTGTCCTGTTCCCAGTTTTCTCTCTCTTCTCATGTCCAACTGTTTGCCTTTCTGAGTGAGGACCCTGGGTCCTCCTTCTTGATTAGCTTCTTTAGCTGTACAGATTTTAGTATGTTTATCCTATATTTTATGTCTAATATCCACTTATAAGTGAGTATATACCACGTGTCTTTCTGCTTCTTGGATTCCTCACTCAGGATGTACTTTTCTAGACCCCACCAATTTGCCTGAAAATTTCATGATTTCCTTGTTTTTAATTGCTGAGTAATATTCCATTGTGTAGATGTACCACAATTTCTGTATCCATTCCTCAGTTGAGGACATCTTGTTGTTTCCAGATTCTGGCTACTGCAAATAGAGCTGCTACAAACATGGTTGAGCAGATGTCCTTATTGAATGGTGGGGCATCTTTTGGGTATATGCTTAGGGGTAGTATAGGTGGATCTTGAGGTAGCACTATTCTAATTGTCTAATAAAGCGCCAGATTGATTTCCAAAGTGGTTGTACAAGGTTACATTCCCACCAGCAATGGAGGAGGGTTCCCCTTTCTTTACATCCTCTCCAGCATGTATTGTCACTTGAGTTTTTGTTCTTAGCCATTCTGGTGGGTATAAGGTGAAATCTCAGGGTCATTTTGATTTGCATTTCCCTGATGACTAAGGACATTGAGCATTTCTTTAAGTGTTTCTCTGCCATTCGATATTCCTCTATTGAGAATTCTCTGTTTCGACTCTACCCAGCAGGGTATCAAAGCAAATGCTGAGACTCAGCCAAATATTGGGCAGAGTGCAGGCAATCTTATAAAAGTCCTGGAGGGGGCAGGAATTCTACAAGGAGAACAACAGAACCAATAAATCTGGCCACAGGGGTCTTTCTGAGACTGATACTGCAACCGAGGACCATGTATGGAGATAAGCTAGAACCCCTGCTCATATTTAGCCCATGGCAGCTCAGTGTCTAAGTGAATTCCCTAGTAAGGGGAACAAGGACTGTCTCTGACATGAAATCAGTGGCTAGCTCTTTGGTCACCTCCCTCTTTGGAGGGAGAAGCCTTACCAGGCCACCAAGGAAGACAATGCTGCCAATCCTGATGAGACCTGATAGGCTAGGATCAGAGGAAAAGGGAGGAGGACCTCCTCTATCAGTGGACTTGGGGAGGGGCATGAGAGGGGATGAGGGAGAGAGGGCAGGATTGGGAGGGGATGAAAGAGAGTGCTACAGCTGGGACACAAAGTGAATAATCTTTAACTAATAAAAAATAAATATTTTTTTTTAAAAAAGAAGGCAGGGATCAGTTAAAAAAAACTCTGGTACTGACCTCTGACCTCCAAATGCATCTGTACTTACCAACACACATGCACACATAGACATACATAGAGGGAGGGAGATGAAAATATGCTCACATCAAACAATTTGTAACTATAAAGATGATAAAATAATAGTACATTAATATTATATGCTCAATGCTAATTCAGTTGGCAGAATTTTAGAGTAAAATCAAGGAAAAGAATAAAAATAAAACCCTGCATAAAGTTGAGAGGTTGTATTCATTCAACTAAGTGCCAGAAACATTTTGTTCAATCATTTAGCCTTCTGGGTATATGCTTACCTGCAGGTCTACTGACATAAAGAGATAGGGCGTATTTTATGGAATGCTAAATTGTACGTGAAGGAGACAAAAATAACTAACCAAAATCTAAGTTTCCCTTAATATAAACATTTAACACTAAGCAACCGGATTTGACTATTGTTTTGTTTTAATTTGATTTTGCACACATGTATCCTAATGCTTATCCTCAGCCTTCGGGGGCATGCCTGAATTGTACATCTTGAGCATGATCACTAACTTTCTAATAATTCTGACAAATAAAATATAGTGAGGCTTGACAGGGTGAAAACATAGTGAGGTAATGTCAGGCTGTCCAAATTGCCCTGAAAATGACAGGTAAAACAACAACAACAACAATAATAACAACAACAACAACAAAGCAAATTGTGCACTGGGTAACCAGATACATTAGAAATGTATCAGGGAACACAGGGCAGGCAGCTCTACTTGTTACTCTGCACACCACTATACTTATTCAGTGCTACCTGGAAGAGAATTCACCATTACATTGTCATCATTATGTAAGGTGTAGCTAATATTGTCCTATCTGTCACTAGACATTGTGGATGAAAACTGCATTTCTATCTTGGACTTGGAGTCATGGGTAAATAAGAAAAATGGACCCAGTTTCTTCACGTGTCGGGAGGCTGGAGAGATGACTCCGTGGATAAGAGCATTGATTGCTCTTCCAGCGGACCCATGTGTGATTCCAGGTACCCACAAGGCCACGTAGAACTCTGTAACTCCAGTTTCAAGGGATCCAATGCCTTCTTCTAGCCCCTGCAGGCACTGCTGGTGCATAGTACACAGAATACATATGAAGGCAAAACACCCATGCACAAAAATATAATTTCAATTAATTAACTACATTTTTTTAAATTTCAGAAATATAGATTTTTCTCAGTGTTATGTAGTCTAAGAAGGATGGCCTAAACAGACAGTCAAAAAATTCTTTCAAAATATGCATCTCTGTCCAGTGGTTTGAGGATAATTGAGAATATTATTGAGATTATTCTTCCAAAAGAGCCAAGCATCCAAATGTCTTAAAGCCCTTGCATTATTCTTCATGCCTTTCCCCATGAGACTAAAAGTATGCCATGACAATGAAGCTCCCAATCCATACCAGATTTTTTATGTAATGTGCATTTTGAGAACATATGTTTGCAGTAATACAAATGACCACCCCAGAATGAAAGGAATGAGATCCCCCCTCGGGGGTTTTATTGTCTGTCTGGATTAAACTATAGCTCGTCAAACAAAGCATGTCTTACAAGATGCTCCAGAAGAACATGGGGGGAGGTGGGCAAAGACTCATTAAAACAAGAGCACAGACCATGAAGAACACAATAGGAGAACAGGCTGGGCGGAGTCCTAATGACTGTCATGTGGACCCGGAGAAAAGTCCCAAGCTCAACCAGCTAATGGGATATGGATGGAACAAGGATGCTGCAGAGCTGGAGGTCAAAACAGACAAAGGCATGTCTACATGGCCCTTCAGAGGAGCTCTGGGCATCCTAAAAACATGATGAATTTCTTCCTACTGTAAGTCCTGCTGTCTTGATATCCTGGTACATTACACGTATAACATAGGATAAACATACTAAAATCTGTATACCAAAAGAAGCTAAGCAAGATGGAGGACTCTGGGTAAGAGGATCAATCGTCACTCAGAGAGGCAAACAGGATGGACATCGGAAGAGGGAGAAAACAGGAAACAGGACAGGAGCCCACCACAGAGGGCCTCTGAAAGACTCTACCCTGCAGGGTATCAAAACAGATGCTGAGACTCATAGCTAAACTTTGGGTAGAGTGCAGGGAATCTTATGAAAGAAAGGGGAGATAGAAAGACCTGGAGGAGACAAGAGCTCCACAAGGAGAGCAATGGAACCAAAATATCTGGGCACAGGGTTTTTTTCTGAGACTGATACTCCAACCAAGAACCATGCATGAAGATAACCTAGAACCCCTACACAGATGTAGCCCATGGCAGTTCAGTATTCAAGTGTGTTCTCTAGCAATGGGAACAGGGACTGTCTGTGACATGAACTCAGCGGCTGGCTCTTTGATCACCTCTCCCTGAGGGGGATCAGCCTTACCAGGCCACAGAGGAGAACAAGGCAGCCAGTCCTGATGAGACCTGATAAGCTAGGGTCAAATGAAAGGGGAGGAGGACCTCACCTCTCAGTGGACTTGGAGAGGGGCATGGGAAAAGAAGAGGGAGGGAGGGCAGGATTGGGAGGGAACAAGGAAGGGGGCTATAGCTGGGATACAAAGTGAATAAATTGTAATAAATAAAAAGAATGAAGAAAATTGAAGGCAGAAAAAAATTCATAGCATTAGTTAACTAAAACACAAAAGGTTTTCCTAAAGCTACACCTGTTCTGTTCTCTTCATTGCACACTTATGACTGAGGATTTAAGACCCTGCATAGAGACACACTCATGCAGAAAGAAAATTCCAGTGTCCACTTAAAAAGCTTCATGACACAAAGTGAAAGTTCTCACATGCTTAGAAACTATTAACAGGTGTTAAAAATATAATGGACTGTTTTTTTTCAATACTCAGTTAACTGGAAATACTCCTCACCCCAAAATACCTCCTTCTCTCACACCTGATTTCCACAATAAAACATATAGGAGAAAAAGTTACTTAAAGTATTTTAAAGTATAAGAACAATATTGATAACTTTTCATTAGTAATTCTGACTACCTGCAAATGGTCCACAAGAAACACTTGAATAAATATTTCCACACAAAATGAAACATATAACTCCTTTAGTGTCATTTATTATGCCTGTGCCTTGTCTGTACTAAGGGTCTCTCATGAAAAAGGTTGCCTAAGAGTGGTATAGCTAGGTCTTGAGGAATCACTATCCAAAAGATGCTCAAGTACACAAGGACATTTGCTCAACTATGTTCGTATCTGCTTTATTTGTAATAGCTAGAACCTGGAAACAACCCAGATGTCCCTCAGTTGAGGAACGGATACAGAAATTATGGTACTTTTACACAATGGAATACTACTCAGCAATTAAAAAGGAGGAAATCATGAAATTTGCAGGCAAATGGTGGGACCTGGAAACGATCATCCTAAGTGAGGTATCCCAAAAGCAGAAAGAAACAATATGGTATATACTCACTTATATAGACCTATAGGATAGGAAGGTCATGCTGAAATCATTACACCTAGGGATAACAAGATAAACAAGAAGGAGGACCCAGGTTAGGATGATCAATGCTCGCTTAGATGGACAAATGGGACGGACATTGAATGTAGGAGAAAATAAGCAACAGGACAGGAGCCTGCCAAAGAGTGCCTCTGAAAGAATTGATATAGCAATGTATCAAAGCAGATATTAAGACTCACAACAAAGCCTTAGGCAGAGGGCAGGGAATAATATCAAAATAGGGGGAGTTAGTAAGACTTGGCGAGAACAAGAGCTCCATAAAGACCAAATAGATCAGGGCACAGGGGTCTTTTATGAGATAGTTTCTCCAACCAAGGACCATGTGTGGATATAACCTAGAATCCCCGCTCAGATGTGGCCCATGGTAGCTCAGTATCCAACTGAGTACCCTAGTAAGGGGAACAGGGACTATTTCTGTCATGAACTCAATGGCTAGCTTTTCGACCCTCCCCCCCACACACCCGGGTGGAACAGCCTAGGTAGATCCCAGAAGAGGACACTGCAGCCAGCCCTGAAGAGACATGATAAGGTAGGGTCAGATGGAAGGGGAAGAGGTCCTCCCCCATCAGTGGAATTGGAGGGGGGCAGGGAGGAGATGAGGGAGGGATGGGGAGAGTGGGAGGGAATGAAGGAGGAGGCTATGGCTGGGATACAAAGTATATAACCTGTGATTAATATAAAAATAAATAAATTACATATAAAAAAAAGAAAAAGGTTGCACTTCACTATGGAAACAGCAGAGTGGCTCTAAAACCAGAAAGTTTTACTACATTTCAGCACTCTATTTGAATAGTGGGTACAGACTAATAACTGCCAGCCTAAGGGTCTTAATTTTAAATATATGATTTTGAGTTAGTCATCAACCACAAGGCTGGACTGTTTCCAGCGTGGGGCTAGCATTCACACATGCTCATTAGATGTGCTAACTTTGAAACAAAAAATGCATTTGGCATGATCTGTTTACAAATAAATATCTGAAAATAGGGATTTCCCTACATTTTGGGAAGAAGAATGTCTTTTGAAGTAAAAACAAATCATCAATGATCACATAACTGTTACAAAGCCTCACATTGAATAGCGTTTACCAAAGTATCCATCTAGTCGAATACTGCTATAGCTGGCAAAGACCTGCACAGCTTTGGGATAAATGTAAGCATTGAGGAAGAGAATCACAAAATTCCTGATTTCCACTTAAAAGGAGTTTAAGAAAAGAGCTAGTTTGCTTGCCCCTCCCATCATGTCAACTTTGTGTCCATGGTGGGTCTCTCTCAGCGCTCTGTGTTTTCTGTGAAGGTCATGTTTTCAGAAAAGAATGGTGACTGCCTTACATATACCCCCCCCCACACACACACACACTCTATCATACCTCCTCTTTCAAGCAATGGCCTGCTTTTTCTATAATAATACTACATGACATTCTTTTTCATCAGTCTGTATGTGTTTCCACCCAACTTCACAGCTCTCCTCATAGACAGCATGGAAAGTATTTATCAACCATAATCTCAATGCTTATGAATCTGTCAACAAAATAAATTGTTGAATAAATCTACTCTAGTGGTTTTTCCAACAAGGATAGATGCTGCTCTCTTTATCACTATATGGCGGTCATAGAATCATGTATAGAATGCGTTCTTACTTAAGGCAACAGTCATACCATTGGTGCATTTACCAATGTGCCCCTCAGCTGCCCCAACATGATCCTTTCTTATAGTTGCTTTCAACCTGCTAATATTTGAATCAAGCTCCTGGTAAATTCACAGCTCTCCAACGGCATCTTTCATCATTCTCAAACTAATGTTTAAACAAGTTTCCCGGTTTCTCAGATTTGAATGTCTCCTATCAATTTTGCCTGCATACCATTGCCTTATTAAATAGTTTAAGATCAGCCCTGATAAGCTTCTTATAATTCCATGCCCCAAAGTAGTGAACACAAATACCAAAAGAAAAGAGAAAAATATTGAATATCAGTCTCAGGTTACATTTTCATTAACACAAACAAAGCACTGAAGAGAAAAACAACATTCTATACATCTTTACATGGATGCATTTAAATTTCTGATCAACAACTGTACCTCATACTAGGATTAAATCTACTTGCTCTTTCTTCAAGGAATAAATGAAGTATCAAGGCAGAATGGGAAGCATGTTATATCAAGCAGCTAGAGACAACATGGGCACACAAAATCTTTTGGACCAAACGTTCAGCCACGCATACCAAGGCCCACATGGCACGCAGCCATCCCTTGTTTAGAAAAATAAGCTTAATTTGAATTACTTGAGCACTGGGTTTTGTGGCAGTGCATTTTTCAGTGAACTGTGGGGGACAGAGGCTCTTAGCCCAAGATGGTTGAGTTGCAAAAATATTTGCTCCGATTTAGAATTTGAAAGTAGCCTTTGTTGTAAATGTCCACAAAATTGCTCCATATTCACATTTTCTACCCCCTGACCACTGATTAAATCATGCTTCGGATGAACATGCTGTTTCTCACCTATTCAACTTGTTGTCGTTTTTTTTATGGTATGTTGGCATTTGTGCAGTTCACAACAGAAGTATCACAATAATATCTGCAGAGAAAACGGGGCCCTTCATAAGCCACTAACGTGCATGTTTGATTTGGAGTCCCAGAGGGCCTATTTCTTCAAAGTAGATTTGTTCTCCAAATATAAACTTCATTTGTACACACTTGGTTGTGATCTCATTCTCTATAAAAGAAAATGTTTTGTTGGCTCTGGTTTGCTTTTGACGTTTTGATTCCCCTTTATTAACATTTTTGGGGTTTGCTTTTGCAGTTTGTACAGCAAAGCAGAGAAGTGTTGCCCCTGCACTTTGGGGTATAGACACACATGAAACTGTTTTCCATTTCAGAAAGTCTGCATTTCTAAAGGCTGGAAGTAAAAACTTCCAAGTAGGTTCATTGGAAATACTGCCAAGTTTGCCTTCTCTCTTGAATTTAATGCACAGAACTGTGCATAACTGTTTAGAGCAGTGCTCACATAAAGCCAGGCCAGTGAAATGAGCTTTGCCAAATTTCTCAGAGGCTGCTGCAGGCTCAACACTGGCGCCTTCTCAAGGAAATCCACATGTGCAAATATGAATAAGGAATTTTTGTCATTTTTATTATGCCCTTTGGGGAAAACACCCTTTCTAGTAAAGACATACTTCAGCATCCCTCGGTTTTTAAAAAGTATTTTTCATTCTAAAGAATGAATGTTTTCTGTTATGTGTTTGGTGAGCCAGCTAACATCTCAGTCAATACCTGACTGCAGAATGACAAGAACATTAAGTCTTGAACCAGGACCACACGGCAGAGTGACCCTTCTAACATGACTATTTCTGCTTATCTTAAATATATTAAAGGATAGCACATTATTTATTAAAGTAAGGTTATAATTGCAAGTGGAGCCTGAGGGCTGAATCAATGGAAAATTGTAAATAAAATTTGAAATATAGCACTTCCTCAAGTCTCATAATAAGCTTTTACTAAAAGCAGAAATATTTACTTTCAAAGTTTATAAAATTTTAGATCACTGTGATTTTTAAACTGGAATGACATGTGTGACTTTATTTTGTTGTTTTATCTTGTGTCTCTAACTGAAAGTCCTTTAAAGATGAAAAGTATCAGTATTTATTAAGCAGAAGTTTGAAGAATCTAGACTTTTTAGGAGGACAATGGCTTGCCTTTATTGAACAGCTTTGTCGCAGTCTTTTTTTTTTTTAACCCCTCATAATATTATTGTCATCAGTTAACAAAATGGGCAGCTGGGGTTAAAAGACACCATCATTTTTCTAGTCCCTGGCTATAGCTAGATCTGAGTCTGACTGTCTTGAATTCTATCATTCTTTCCCCTTGTAATGATTTCTTTGGAAAAAATAAACTGGCTAATTAGTTACCTGATCCTAATACAATCGCTAAAATTAAAAGTTAACTCAGAACAAAAGCTACTTTTTTTTATAAGTAAATGAAAAATGTATTAAAATGTTCTTCAAAGTCACTATCAAAAAAAGCACGTTTTTACAAAAAAGAAAGTTTCTTAAGAAGTATATAAATGTAGACAAAAATTTGAACAAAGAGAAAAGCAGAGTTAGGCATGAAGAAAATGAGAAGTAGGTGGATAAATTAGACCTAATTATATCAATTATTTTTAAAAACTAATCAGGTGTGATGGCTAACCAGGGTTGTCAGCTGACTACATCCACCTGAAATCAATTGAAACCCATGCAGTGGACACATTTGTAAAGGATCCTCTTAATTGGGTCATTTGGGGTGAGAAGAGCCCTGTTACGTCTAGCCATGCCTTCTGGTGCCGGCCTACACAAAAAGACATAGAAGAAGAAACCTTTCACTTTTCCCCTGCTTACCCTCACTCTTGCTGTCAAGTTCATCTATCCCGATGCTGAGACATTCCTTCACTGCTGTGAAAGCCTACTGCTTTCAGATTACAACGTAGACTGAAGACCAACTAAGACATCCAGCCTCACGGATTCAACAACTACTAGAATCTTGGCCTCTCTGTTGTTGAACTAGCTGGACCACAACCCATAAGTGAATATATTAAATCCCCTTCATTTATATATATTGTATGATATATTCATTATGTATGTATATTTGTTATATATATTATGTATTCATTATATATATTATATATATTATATATATTGTATATATATATATATATATAAATTCTATCAGTCCGGTTCCTCTGTAGAATCTAGGCTAATATAGAGGGTGTGGAAGTTAAACTCATCAGAAGTGGGAGGAGACAGGGAACAGGACAGGAGCCTTCCACAGAGGGCCTCTAAAAGACTCTACCCAGCAGGATACCAAAGCAGAGGCTGAGCCAAACTTTGGGCAGACTGCAGGAAACCTTATGGAAGAAGAGGGAGATAGAAAGACCTGGAGGGGACAGGAGCTCCACAAGGAGACCAACAGAACCAAAAAATCAGGGCCCAGAGGGACCTGTAGAGACCAATGCACCAAACAAGGACCATGCCTGGAGAGGACCTAGACCCCCTGCTCAGATGTAGACCATAGGCAGCTCAGTCTGTATGTCAGTTCCCTAGTAGGGGGAACAGAGGCTGCCTCTGACATGGACTCAGTGACCAGCTCTTTGATTACCTTCCTCTGGGGCAGAAAGAAGAGGCAGGCTTGTCAGGACACAGGAAGAGGACGCAGCCAGTCCTGATGAGACCTGATATGCTAAGGTCAGATAGTAGGGAAGAAAGACCTCCCCTGTCAGTGGACTATGGGAGGGGCATAGGGGAAGAAAAGGGAGGGTGGTACAGACAAGATACAAAGTAAATAAATTTTAATAAACAATTAACCAATAAATAAAAATAAAAAATCAGTGTCTCAGACTATTAAGATTTGTGACAGGCTCATTATGCAAGGTTATAAAATATTCTATACATTAATTTATGTGACAAGGTATATCACCAGTGTGTTCTTTTTCTCTCTACAGCCTAAGCAGCTTTCAAACAGAATATAAGAGTGCTAAAAACTCAAAAGGAAGTAGTCAGCAAAAGCCCCCAAACTATTTTCACTGACGTTCCTCTAAGTACTTTGATGGATGGCCAAAGCCCTGAATGATTTCATCTGCTCTGCGTTATAACACCACATCCAGGCCCCTCTTTCAGGTACAACTTAAATGTTCAAAGACAAGTCTAAATACATTCTGATCAATAGATTCTCTCACCTGAACTGCCCTAAAAGTCATTTTCATCTATCCCAGTAAAATTATCCATTGTGAATGGCTTAATTTTCTAACACTCAACTTACCACATTTTCTCTTTTTTAGACAGAGTCACACTTGGCATTATGAGCTGGCTGATGATTCACTATGCAGTGAAGCTAGCCAGTAACTCACTATGCATTCTAGGCTGGCCTCAGACTCATGTTTTTTTGTTGTTGTTTATTTTTTGTTGTTGTTATTGTTGTCTTTCCTTAGCTTCTCGAGTGCTCAGATTATTAGTTTTATTCCTGTGTTGAATCACTACAATTTTTGACACAGAGGTACTACCACACTGACCAAGAACAAAGAAACCTCATTTCTGAGCAGCCTAAAAACATAGAGTCCTCTGCCATGGGTCTGCAAGAGTCACATTTTAAAGAAAAGTTCCATCAGAACAAAGCATTGCTCATTCCAGTAGCTGAGTAATGTGAGTTTAAAATCTGCAGTCTAAATCTGCATCTAAATATGAGTGCGTTCCAGTGTAAGATCTTACAAAAGATCTTCAAAGGCACCACAGGGTTTGATCTAGATAAGATAGAGTAACCTGCAGTTCATCTCACGAGATAAGAAAAGAAAAAAGTAAGAAGGGAATCCCAAACACAGTACTTCAGTGTGCGTGCCCACACAGTAACAACTGTAGAGCAGGGCAACAAAGCCATTCCCAAGTCAGTATGGCCTGTTTCCTTAGCTTCTGAAAACAATTATGATCATCTATACACATGGAAATGACCAAACGGAGCGCAGTTCTAACCCATGTGTGTTTTCTACTCTGCATATGTGCAGATTAACAGGCCATTCCCAGGCAGGTCAAGGCAGAATCTTCGCCAATTTTGTTTTGTCCTGTAGACTGGGCGTCAACAAAGGTCTTAACTCTCAGCCAGTCATCTAATGGCTTACAGCTCCTTTGGTCTGCTTTTGTTTGAGTTGGAGCATGGAATTATGTTGCTTCCAGGCACTGTTCCAGTTTTCTTGTTTTGATTTCAAGCTTTCTTGCAATGAATGAATCACTGAACTAGATATCACCTAAGCAACAAAACTTCAGAACCAGCTTGCAGCACCATACCATCAATTACCATCTTTATTACTATTTTACCACCAGAGCAGAGCAAAGAACACTAATACAATTGATACTATTTTGTTTTCAAATGCTAAGTTGGTAATCTTTTTTATTTTATAACATTCATTCCAGTTTGTGTTTGTTTGTGTTTGGTCATTTCTATTTTACATACTAAAAGTTGACCGTCAGCGAGTAAGGATGCAGACTCTCTTCCCTTTAGTGCTAGCACATGTCTCAAACACTGCATGTATACAATACATTATAATTACAACATTTCTGCTTTTTCTATCTTCCCATGTCTCCAGCTGTACCACTCATTGAAAATCGCAGGCTCACCATCCTACTCCACAGGTATTTGGTTTTTTTTTTTTTTTTTCAAAACACTGACAACCAGACTTGGCAATGATAAACTTGGAGTAAAATATCAATATGTTGACATTTATATAGGAGTTAGGAGTTTGGTAAAAATATTATACCATTTTCTTAGGGTAATTCTAAAACTTGAAACCTGTTCTAAACAAACCATCAGTAAGGCTGAAAATGGCTCAGAAGTTAAAGTGCTTGCCATGCACTCATAGGACTGACATTCAGATCCCTAAACTTTGTAAATGCCTGGTAGGCAAGGGATTCCAGTATTTAGAAGACAGAGAATAGATTTCCATTACAAACTGGATACCTAAGTTAGCCACGTTCACCCTGGATCTGTGTGGTACCCAGTCCTAATGAATAAGGTCGAGAGCACATGAGGAAAACTACTGAAGTCAGCCTCAGCCTCCACATAATGCCACCACACACATGTGCCCACACACACATGAGAACATACATACACATGAGAAAAGGGAAGAAAAAAATCAATAATGCAGATGATATGCAGATGAAGTGGATTCTTACTGGGGCATGGAAAATTGAGAAGCACCAGCAACAACCTCCAAAACAGAAATGAGTCCTGTGAGTTATTGTGCTTCCATATATCTGAGTGCTAGTAATTAGCTTTAAGATTAAGGATGGCACAACTCTTGCTATAAAATGTTAATATTGTTTAACAAACATCAGTGCATAAAATTAAGTAAAGTGAAGTTTGTTGGCCGTGAATTCCATTACTTGAATAGTTGTTGTTTTTGTTATAAATTTTCAATGAATTCAAAGTCCTAAGCAGTCATGGATTTTAGGTCAAGTCCAAAGAAAACAAGAGCAATGGAACGCTATTATGGAAATATGCTGAAACTGGTCAGTCATTGTCCTCTCAAATTCAGACAGCCTTTAATAGCTGATTGTCTGCTACTGGGCTCCAGTCACCAATACCAACCACACCTCTGTTTTGATCCCTACTGCAGTTCACAATTCTGAAAGAATGTGATAAAGTGTGTTGTTGTTAGAGTGGATCAAAAAAGCCCCAGTAGATGGATTTCATTAGAGCTTGGCAACAGATCTGACTCCCAAGACTACCTAGCTATTTCTTCTCACCAGACACCCAACTCTTATTCAGTTATTCATTAGAAGGAATGATTTCCAAAAAGCAGTGGATTTCACTTATTAAACTAGTTTCACTCTCTAATTTTGTTTAAAACATAGTAATTGTTTTTAATTTAAACTTTCTGTGGTACAGGAAACTCTTGGTATTGTAGTAGGCTGAGTTAAAATTTGTGAAATAAAAACTCAAATTACATAAGCAAAGACACTTAGAAAACTCACGTAAAAGAATCCCAGTGGTCCAGATATATATGGCATTTTTATTCCTAGGAGATACTTGACTTGTGACGTCACGACATGGGTGGCGGCCCCCGTGGTCATGGCACTGATCACAGGCTCGGTGAGCAGGAATGTGGCACTGCCGAGCTGCAGCACAAACATAACCACCTGAAAAGACAGAGGAGAGGCATGTGTCACGTTCAGGTCGCACACTCAAGGTTCCTGACCAGGTCAATATCAGACACATTTATGCCTTATGGATATGCACTGAGCTGGGGTTCTCAGTGTTTGTGTGATTTGAAAATACTATAAGGTTCTAAGATATTCTGAAATTTATCGGGTACAGTATGCATGGTTTCATTGAAGTGAAGCCAGTCATTTTCTTTCTGAATGTTTTGACCTTTCTGTTTCTTTTTCTTATCCTGCTGCTGGGAATCCAGGTATCAGTGTTGACCCGACTTCTGTATTCAATCTACTGGAGTTCACAACACTGAAAAAGTATTGTGTAATAATAAGAGTAATAATAAGAGTAATAATAATAATAAGAGTAATAAAATGTTCTGCTGTTTAACTGTACTGCAAAACTAGGAAATGGTTCCCTTTAAAAGGAAAGAGAAAGATATACTAGAATCAATGTGTGGATCTCTGGAAGGAAAATCAAATTTTCATTAATGTGTGTGTGTGTATATATATATATTTTTTTTTCAAGGCAGGGTTTCTCAGATGGCCTTGACTGTCCTGGACTCACGGAGATCTTCCCGCCTCTGCCTTCCTGAATGCTGGGATTACAGGCATGTGCTGCCACACCTGGCTTGCATTAATGTGTATAATTTTTAAAATAGCAAAAAGAAGTCATGATTTATTACTTGATATCCATTAAATGTATAACTTCAAAAGCACTGAGGATAGGTAGGATTTTTTTTTTACTTCAGCTTCTGAAAAAATGGGAGTAAAAGATGCCCCATGAGACAGTTCTAAAGGGCCAGTATTTACTGAGAAGACACAAGGATCTATCTGCTGGTGGAGAATATGGACAGAGATGGGGAATAGAGATATGTCTTTAAAAATCTGGGCTCAGGGAGTCCTGCAGAGACTGATGAATCAACCAAGGGCCATGCGTGGAGAGGACCTAGATACCCTGCTCAGATGAAGCTCAGGGGAGCTCAGTTTCCATGCGGATTCCCTAGTAAGAGAAGCAAGGGCATGAACACGGTTGCCTGCTCTTTGATTACCTCCCCGTGGTGAGGTGATCTTACTAGAACACAGAGAAAGGATCCAGTCAGTCCTGATGAGACCTGATAGGCTATGGTCACATAGTAGGGGAGGAGGACCTCCCCAATCAGTGGACTAGGGGAGGGACATAGAGAGGGGCAGGATGAGGGAGTGTGGGTCCAGAGGAGATGAGGAATGGGGCTACAGCAGGGATATAAAGTGAATAAATTGTAATAAGTAATAATAATAAAGAAAATAATTTAAAAAAAAGAAGCAAGAGTTTACAGAAATCACTATAAAAACCGTTTCCTTGAACACATTCTTATGACTGTCAGCATCATCACCCATTTCAAAATGAGGTCATGATAAGGCAAGTGTGGGTTCTTACCATTAAATCCTATCTTTTGCCAGAGGAATAGCAAGGGAGCTTTAAGAATATCTTTAAGTATGTAAACTAAGTCACAGGCTCAGTAAAAAGTGTCATTTAATAGTCTGAAAGTAACACTGAATTTTATTTTTGAGTATCCCTTCCAGAAAAGAGAAACAAGGCCATATTTTAATAATAGTATCTAGGTCAAGTCTTAAAATCCCTGTTGGAAAATGAGATTAAGAAGAAACCAGAGGAAGAATAGCAAAGGGATTTCCTGCAATCAGAAGGTTAAGAGTGAGGCTTAGAGGTTCAAAATGTTATCTGGTACCACTAGAACATAAGTTGTAAAACATGTGACATCTATATTGTGATGGTATCACAACAACACAGTGCATATTTAGCTGCTAGCAATAATGCTCTCATATTAAAATGGAGTTTCCTGGGCAGAACCTAGAGGCTTTGCTTTAGTATCCTTTTTTCTCCTACATTCTAAATGTGTGGCTGTAGAAAACTGACTGCAATTCTCTGAACTGAATCATTATCCCTAAATTATTAGAAGGATGTCTGTCTGCCCTGTTCAACCTTTAAAGCTGTGATAAAGTGCATATGAAATTATACATAAAAATACTTTGAAGCCTAAAGATCATGCAGAATGGATGATATAGAAAGATGTCATGAGGAATTTTGCATATCTACTCTGTGAAGGAAACTAGGCATAAGTTTTTAAGGTGCAGACATGACCACAGCATATTTTCCAACTCTGGAAACCTTGAAAGAATGTGAGTGCAGAAAGGGCTGTCTTTGAATTGTTGCAGCTTAGCAGCCACCTTTTATCCAATATGTGATAAGAGAAGAACAACAGCCATTAACAGAGAAATCGGGCAAACTCCCACTGCCAGAACAGGAAAAGAAGGACATAGCTTCTGCCAATGTGACTGGGTTCCGAAGCCTTTTGTTAGTTTGGAATGCAGAAACAAGATCCTGCTGGAAAGTCCAATGCAACCACGCTTACGGGTACTAAAGGAACACAGTGATCTTTGTGGCCTCTCTTGACATAGTCTGCTGATTTCATTCTGAAAACACAATCAAGAAAAACGCTGAACCAAGAATTCCCAAGTATCTCTCTATAAGTGAGATCATGAATTCCCACTTATACGGTATTAACTTTTTTAGGTCAATGATGATGAACGTAGATATTATTCAAGTACAAAGAACACCAGAGCTAGGTCTTCATTTTATTTAAATGAACCATGCATGTAGTTCACATCTTTACAACTCCGGAAGCTAGTCACAAAAATAAAATGTTATGCAGGAGTGGAAGCTCAGGAAGTTTATTCCTGTGTGATTTGGGAACTAATCATTATTTTGAGAGGAAAACTCTTGGAAGACTTTGCAGAGAGCATCATTTCAGCTGCTTTTAATTCATTTCCTAAATTACAATGTCTCTTCAGATGGGTTGATGATTTGCACTGCCTGAGAAATCTGAAGTGCTGACTAACTGTAACTACCTACACCAAGAACTTCTACTAACAACTTAATCATTTCCACAATCTAAGCTTCCAGGAGAATACAGGGTGTCAAAAGAGTCCAACCATTTCAAATGCTAAGAATACTGGAAACTACTAAGCCACAGAAATCAGAACCAAGGGCCTTAACTATTGTCATACGCTATGTGTTCACAATCTGTGCCTTTAAAAAAATCCGGCCAGCAAGGGGCAAACACTTGGGACAAAGAGTGCTTGAATGAAAGGTCAACTGACCCCCCAAGAACTTCATTCTGACACAGCCCACTGGGCTTGCAGCAGGATTGCAAGCATGTGAAGGCAGTGTTTTCTTCCATCTTTCCTTTTCCTTATTTTCAAGTTGTTGGAGACCTAGATGTACTTACTGTATTTATAGTCCTACCTTTTCAAGACTGTCTTGCAAGGCAAGCTGTGGTGGCACTTAGAGGCAGAGGCAGGCAGAACTCTATGAGTTCAAGGTCAGCCTGGTCTACAGAGTGAGTTCAAAGGCAGCCAAGGCTACACAGAGAGACCCTGTCTTGACAAAAAAATGGGGTTTGGAGGAAGGATTTTCATATTATTTACTTTTACTTATGATACATATTCAAAATTCAACCACACCTTTAAATATTTTATATTCTGTCCACAGCACTCTTTATAGCCCAGAACAATGCAGGCATGAGAAACAGGAGAAGGGAAAGAAAAATAGGAAGGAAAGGCAAAAGAGAAGCAGGGGAGAGAAAGTTAAAAGAGCTCTCTTTTCCAGTCATCAAAACTGCAAGTCATTCATGGGAGTAGATCTGGTATACAGACACAGATAACTACAATATAAATGTAGCAATATCTTGGGACAGTACAGATATAGAAAGAGAACTCACAAATTGACCCATGTTCATCTTCAAATTTAGACATGTAAAATAGGGATTCTCTAAAAATTTCACTTAGGGTATGCATTAAGAATTTCGAAGCAAATGACTTAATAAACAGCCATATCAGGTCCTTTTACCTACACGGTTGATGATGACTATATTATGGTTAACCAACTCCCCCCAACAGCCAAATGTTTTAATGGGAACATAAATTTCATGCAACATTCTGCAGCTGTTCATAACAATACCAATGTTCTGGGCTAATGCTTAAAACCTCTGATATGCATTACTGACATGCACTAGCATGATATTATTTGATCATGTCTGTATAAACACCATGTGTTCTATATAAATTAAATGTAATTCATATTTCAGTCCATTCTTTCCAAATGACCTTCAGGTACTTTTCAAATTTTGAATGGCAAATGACAATATATTTGCATGAATGTGGTACAGCATGCATTCAAGAGGCTTTGCTATGCTGGGTCGTTAGCCTTTTCACTATGGCAAGTCATTTACTCGCCCATTCAATGAGTATTTATGGAACATCCATTAAGAGATAGGTATATAAAATCTGTATACCTAAGGAAGCTAATCGAGAAGGAGGGCTCTGGGTAAGATGTTCAATCTGCATTCAGAAAGGCAAATGAGATGGACATCAGAAGAGGGAGAAAACAGGGAACAGGACAGGAGCCTATCACAGACACCCTTTGAAAGACTTTACCCAGTAGGGTATCAAAACATATGCTGAGATGCATAGCCAAACTTTGGGCAGAGTGCAGGGAATCTTATGAAAGAAAGGGGAGATAGAAGACCTGGAGGGAACAGGAGCTCCACAACGGGAGCAACAGAACCAAAAATCTGGGCACAGGGGTCTTTTCTGAGACAGATACTCCAAACAAGGACCATGCTTGGAGATAACTTAAAACCCCTGCACAGAAGTAGCCCAAGGCAGCTCAATATCCAAGAGGGTTCCCCAATAATAGGACCAGGGATCATCTCTGACATGAACTCATGGGCTGGCTCTTGGATCACCTCCACCTGAGGGGAGAGCATCCTTGCCAGGCCACAGAGGAAGACAAAGAAGCCAGTCCCGACAAGACCTGATAGAATCTGGTCAGATGGAAAGAGAGGAAGACTCCCCTATCATTGGACTAGGGGAGGGGCATAGAAGAAGAAGAGGGAGAAAGGATGGGATTGGGAGGGGATGGGGAAGGGGGCCACAGCTGGGATACAAAGTGAATAAAAATACCTGGTAAACTAGGGTCAGAAGAAAGGGGAGGAGGTCCTCCCCTATCAGTGGACTTGGAAAGGGGCAGGGAGGAGATGAGGAAGGGAGGGTGGGATTGGGAGGGAATGAGGGAGGGGGATACGGCTGAGATATAAAGTTAATAAACTGTAACTAACATTTAAAAATTTCATTAAAAAAAGATAACAATAAAAACAAAAAACAAAAACAAAAAGAGATAGGCATAGCATCATTGCAGATTATAAGGTTTAAGACACAGCTCACACCCCAAAATAGTGGATGAAAAAAATAGTGAATGAAAGGTGAAATAACTGAAGGAAAATATTTATATTCAATAAAATATTGAAGGAAAGGTGAAATGAAGAAGCTAGGAAACAAGAGTATGAATTAGAACCACAAATCAAAAATACAGGCATGATTGGAACGTAAAGTCTCAAAAGCTTGAAGGTGAGACCTAAAAATTTAATAAGCCTTGTAGTATTTGATGGACAGTTTATATAGGGTAGTAGAAAGAACTAATTATTCATGACAGTAGTAAGATAACCAAGTGTTACATAGGGATGGTGAAAAATTCTCTGCATGGACAACAGAAATGAGAGAGAAAAAAGATCAAGTGGATGAATATAGACACATTTTACAAAATTCAACATCAAAATCTCCATTCTATTTTCAGTTTAAAATGGGATCAAAGACATGAAGGAATCTTGAATTTATATTGTAAAAAAAAAAAAGTAAATGGCATGTAAGATTCCCTCTACATGACACTCTTGAGAAAGTAAGACTATTGATAAAGTAAATGCATCTTGGTTTCCAACAACTTGAAAATAAAGAATGAGGAAGAAGAAAAATATAGGCTTTGTAGGGTAGTGAAACTATGCCACATGTTACTGAAATGGCCAATCTGTGACACTGTGCACTACCAAAAACCACTGATCTCAGGATCCGCAATGAGGCAATAATGGCATTTTCATATTGGGAGTAGCTGTCTAATTGGACATAAGGCCTGACATACAGGAGTAGATTCATGCCTGGTCTGTAGTTCTATCAACTATCCATAGCTAGAGATGTCATAAACTTGAGAGGAGAATCTACCACTGCCATTTTCTTACACCAATATAATTTCTAAATGTATTCTAATTACTGATCTCTAAACCCATAGGCACCCCTCCTCCAACCCCCACTCTGAAGTTTCTTTCTGTACTCAATGAAGGGTATTACAGAGACCCACAGCTGGTTAAAACGCAGCTACTAAGGACTATACAGTGCCAAAATCTGTCTGACATATCTGCAACACAACTACCCTAAGGCTCAGGAAAAAAATCACTGGAGGAGAGGTAGGAAGATTATAAGAGACAGTCCCAGGATACCTGCTGCTAGACAATGTCTCTTAGGCATAATAGGAGAAAAACACACCCATGATATATCAACTATATGGTTTTGCCTGGAAAAGATGATAATAATGACAACAGTTGATATGTCTGTGTGAACAGGGAAAATTCCACATGGTCCCAGTCCTAGATGAAAAGTTACAAGAAAGCAGTGGCTGCTAAGAGATAGGGAATTACTTTACTCTAGGGGTAAGCTGATCTGATCTGATCTGATCTGATCTGATCTGATCTGAGCGATCGACTCTGGATACATGCATATGTGAGCAACACTAAATGGACTCAGTAAGTATGTGTACATTTGTATATACATGTGCAAACAATAATTAAAAGGAAACCATGAATTTGGGAAGACCATGGGAGGAGATGAGGAGATAGGAGGGGTGTAGATACAGCGCCAGTGCACAATGAAGAAATTGAGGGAGGGTTGGGTCCTTATGGAACTTATGTGCAATGAGAGGTGCAGAGGAAGAATTGCAGCTGTAGCTACAATGGGTGCTCTTCACAATGGGAGGAGCTGGAAGAGTGGGAGAAATACAGCTCCAGTGCTTATGTTCAATGGGGAGAGGTGGGAAAGAAGGAGAAATGTTGTAGCTACCGTGCTCGTATACAAAGTTCATGAAAGAATTTTGAAAGAAAATGAAAAAAATTAAGGTGTGTGAAAATTTTAAACAGATTATTTTGCAGAAATCGTCACTGACCTGGAGTATCCAAAACAATCTAAAAAAAAAAAAAAAAAAAGAGCAAAGGCAAAGATCAATACTTCCTACTGTAAAAGCTTAGTATAACCTATAGTGATCAAATAGTACGGCACTGGCATGAAAATAAACATACAGATTTGTGGAACTAAATGGAGAAACCAGAAATCAACCTTTGTGTATTTGGTCAAGTGACTATTGGTAGGAATGTAAGTATCTTTAATGAGGAAAGACTATCCCTTTTTAAAACATTTTGAAACAAGAGCCATAATACAGCAGCAAAAGAAAGACTTCCGGCCACCAGATGCCCATGTTCAGAGGAGGTTACAAACAAGACAAGATTAACCACAGTGACAGGTGAAAGTTGTAAATATCAGTATGAGCTGTTGTACAGCTTAATTTAAAATATGAATAGATAACATATGCTTACATATATATATGGTTACCTACGTAGGCATTTACACACGTTTCCTTGCTGTCAGGTGAAATAAAACCACCCACTAGCAAAGCACACACCTCATGCCTGGGTCTTTCTTTCCAATACCCTTCACCAACCAATGGGACCAGGGACCCTAAGAAAAATGGCTGGGCCTAGAGCTGGCCCCTTTTAAAAGTGAAGGGTATCAGAAACAAAGACCAAATTTTATCGTAGAAAGTAAAGAAACAGGAGATAAATAAGGTGTCAGGGCCCAAGAGCCAGGAACCAACAGAAGAGCTCCCAATGTTCAAGGCCAGAACAAAATAAGCATAGCATTGGATTATAAAACCAATATCCTTGAGTCCACACTGATACAGATGATTGACTAAACGATACACAGGTGTCCTCTGTATAATCCCAAACCCCTGTGCAGATTGTCCCTACACCTTAACTCGTCATGTAATATGCAGCTATGGGGCTGCAGCGATGGCTCTGTCAGGAAAGCACTCGTCACCCATCAAGGTCTGCGCTCTGATCCTCAACACTCAGGCAAGAAGCCTGAGTAACAGCAACTGTGGAGAAGCAGGGACAGGCAGACCCCGGAGTTCACTGGCATTCCGCTTTAGGTAGAGACCCTGTCTCAAAAATAAAGCGTCAGCCTCTGGTCTGTGCACAAAGAGGCGTGGGTAAACACATAGTATGCACATCCACAAACATGCTAATCCACCTCTCTCTCTTTCACTGTGTGTCTGTCTCATGCACAGGCACACACACAGAGTATTTTTTTTTAAGTCTGAAAAATGAGTAGAACTTACACATTGATTTACAACAAAAAAAGTGGCAAGGAAAGGTGAGTAAATGTAATACTATTGATTGGAGAAACTGACAGATAGTGCTTCAACCAGGCAGCCAAAGCAATAACAGCAATGTTATGTTAGTGTACTGTATCACAGGACTGAATAAGAATAGCTCCCTCCTGTTTCAGTCATGATCTTGATGGCTGACTCTTTGACCCTCCCCCATATAAGCCGGGGAGTGACAGACTGGCTAGATCCCAGGGGAGGACTTTGCAGCCAGCCCTGAGGAGACATGATAAGTTGGGGTTGGATGGAAGGGAAGGAGGTCCTCCCCTGTTGGTGGACTTGGAGGGGGCGGGGAAGAAGGAGATGAGGGA
>CM053760.1:6783869-6809645 GCA_028658305.1 Pachyuromys duprasi
AAAAAAAAGAATAGCTCCCTCATTGTTATCTCAACTCACTGTAATCTGTTGACATCCTACCACAGTAAATAGCACATTAGGTTTAAACCCAGGAAATGTGAGTATCACATAGACTGTAGCTAAGAGCCATATTATCAATCTGGTTCAATTGTGACAAGAATGTAGTAATAAGATGTTAATAACAGGAGAAATTGAACAGTATATCTGACAATTCCATGTACTTACTATCTTTGTAACAAAAAAAAAATATCCTAAAGAAAAAGTTAAAGATAGAACAAAACCTTCTCCATCTTTCCCATAGAACTTATTGACAAATCTCCATTTTTTTTTTCACTTGACTGTGAGCAATGCACTTGAGGAAGCCCTGAGTCCCAGAACATGGCAACTGGGGAAAGGAGGACTTTAGTAGCAACAAATCTCTGGAGGTCCAAGGTATGACATATACACAGATAATCACACAAGAAGAGAGCTATTAAGTGCACACATCAAGCTTGCACAGAAACATGCTGCCATCCTGCTCCTGCAACAATCTTAACTACGTCACCAAAGACAGACTTGAAAGTAGAAGGAAAGCTAGTAGTTGGAAACAGCAAAGAGATGTGCAGGAAATGAACAAGAGGGTATTAGATAGACAAATGTGTCAGTGCCTGAGACCTAGAAATCAACAAAAGAGTTCCCAACGCCCAAAACTAGAGCAAAATAAGCATAGTCTTGGGTTATAAAATACCTATCCTTGAGTCCATAGTGATAGAGATGATTAACTAAATACACGGAGGGAAACAGGCAGCTGTCTTCTGCATAATCATAAACATTTGTGCCGATTGTCCCTACACCTTAACTCCTTGTTTAATATAGCATCCATCAACAGTAGGCTGTGTGATAGTGAATATGATCAAATTACATTACATATATTTATGAAACTGTCATAATGGAATCCATTACTATATATGATGAATATGTTCTAATAAAAGCTTTGTTAAAAAAAATTTATCACATGCTTTTAATCCCAGCACTCAAGAGGCACAGGCAGGCTGGTCTCTCAGAGCTCAAGGTCTGGTCTACAGAGAGTTCCAGGATAGCCAGGACTACAAATAGAAACTCTGTCTTGGAAAACTTAGAGAGAAAGACCCACTAGATTTCGGAGAAAGACAAGAATACCACAGGAGACATCTGTGAGACTTCAGGAGGGATTCAAGACAGAGGCATGGTTAGAACGAGTTCCAGAAGAGGAGAGTATATACATAAAACAGTTCAGCAGGGGTCACATGGAGAAGACAGCGCTGTTCATTTAAAAGGAGCAAAACTAGCCAAGAGGGAATAGTGGAAAACACAGCAAAAAGTGTTGAAGACAGAACATGGAGTGTTGTAAAAAGCAGTTAAAGGGGAGTTTCTCAGGAACAAGTGACATCACTCTTCCATACATTTATTAAACACCTAATTTCGCCAAGACTTATGTAGGTCTGGCTCATACATCAGAGCCAAGCTTTGGTAGAATTGATCCAATGTTGAATACAGAGAAAGCAATCATTTAAAAGGTGAATTTGAGACAGGTGGCCAGAGTCAGAAAGACATGGTCCCTTAAAGACCAGACAGAAAAAGAAAGGATAACAGAGAGGAGGCCTTGATTACCCAGCAGGCAAACTCAGCATGTGTTTGGCAAACAAACATGGCCTGACTTTGCTGTGCTACGAAACAGAGTAGAAATTCATTTGCCCTGAGTATTGCTTCTATTTATGAGTACATATGTGGTTGAAGAGCATGCCATAACATGTTTGGTTGCCAAAATTTTCATGGCAAAAACTAAGTGAAGCAAGAGACCACAAGGGCCAGAATTGCTGTGGGTGAATGTTTGACTCTTCTGCCTTCCTTTTTACTCCAGCCAAAAAATAACAGCAACATGGAGGTCAACTGGGATGACTAGAGGCATCATGTTATTTAGTGACACGTGAAGGTATGGAGTTGAGGAGGAGCGTATTTGGCCTTTCCATCATATATTAGAATAACTGTGATTAGAAGTAGGAGACTGTGCTAACTAGACTGTGCTATGTCCTATCAGAGTGAATCTAATCAAATATATGACCATCTTAGAGAATCCCAAGCTTTGTTAACATCCTTCATTAAGAAGTACAGTTCAATTTAAGAGATGCAGAATGATTTCATGTCCTTCGGTTTTAAAAAAATGGAGGCAAAAAATAATTGCAAATCTGAAAAGGTAAAAATTAAAAAAAATCTTCATTTAATTTTGGTTATTGAACATAGTGAAGCCACTAACATTTAATTGACCTTTTCCCTCTTTAATTTCTGTAACTCATGGTTCCTAAGCACCAGCTGCTAGAATTAGAGAGGTAAACAGTCTGTATTCCTCAGAGACCCATAGTCTATGAAGGAAGGCAAACACACAAACACTGTTTTCTGGTATCACGAAGCCTTAGAAGGAAAGAAATGAGCAGTGTCTTAGGAGAGCACACAGAGTTTCATAACCACATCTAGAGACAGAGAAAGGAACCCTACATGACTGGAGAGAGGCCTTTGAGCAAGTATGGAAATCAGATTTCCACCCACCTCATGGTGTGAGCCTGGAGCCCTGGCCACTGAGATTGTCTCAAAAATGACATATGGAAAAGAGCAAGAGCAGTGCTGGACCAAAAGATGGTGTCTTTGCTTTCCCTCTTTCCTTTCCTAATATCAGCTAGAAAGCTGGGCCTGGTGGCACAAACCTTCAGTCCCAGCACTCAGGAGACCAAAGCAACACAGCAAATTCTAGGACAGCCCAGGCTACACAGTGAGACCTTGTCTCAATAAATAAATAAACAGTAAGATTACAAGCTGTGCAACATAGTAGTGTAGACTTTAGTACAAATTCTACTATGTCATCTCCTAATTATAACATACTATGCATAGGCTTAGAGGTCATGATTCAGTGAAGTTCTTGCCTGAACCTGATCTCCAAACTCCATTTATTTCAACAATGGTTAGGCGTGGTGGCACACATTTGCAGTCCCGCACTGGGAAGGCAGGGACGCACAGATCTCTGGGGCTTACTGGCCAGCCATCCCAGCCTACCTAGCAAGTTACAGGTCAGCAAGAGACTGTTTCAAAATTCATGGCGGATGCTGATGGAGGAATGACACTGAGGTTGTCCTGTGGTCTGAGTACATACATGCACATGTACACATGTAATCAAAACACACAAACATGCGCAGTAACACAAAGACTACATGAGCCACTTTATCTACCAGTCTCATTATGTGCAGAACAGGGACTGCTACTCAGTTCCGTGTCAGTGAGCCTGAGCCCATGAGGTTATGCAGTAAGCCTGGAGTATGGCGGACAGTAAATACTGATTTCTCTTTGGTTCGCTGTCGTTGTTTTTGAGACAGGGTTTCTCTGTGTAGCCCCAGCTGTGCTGGAACTCACTCTGTAGACCAGGCTGGCCTTGAACTCACAGACATTCTCTGCTGCCTGAGTATTGGGATTTCCTGACTCAAATGGTTGTGAACAGTGGAACACTATCAAAAGAGTCTAGATCGCCTTCCTTCTCGTTTATAAAATAAATCCGGTGATTTTTGGAAAAGACTAAGTATGATGTATGAAAAGACAAGGTGAATAGCTTTTATTTTAAGTTCTTATATCTTCATGAGCCTATTATTTGGTATGCTAAGTATATTTAGTGCAAAATTACAATAAGTGAAAGACCTGCTTGGGTCTGTAGCTTGTTATCCTTGAAGACGTCAGGCCACATGTCTGTAGGGGCCACTGGTGCACTAGACTGAGCTCTGTCACTGAACCACCCCCACCTTGTTTCACCAGGGCTTACACAACTCCTAAACAAAGAAGCTGTACATGCCTGGCCCTCAAGGGCACGAATCTTGTCCTGTGCTTGCTTCAGAAAAGTAGAGCTTGGGAAATTTTCCAAAATGAAATAGGCAAAGGACAGTCCCAGGCCTCTCCAAGTTCTTGGAAAAAAGAAATAGGCAGAATGACCATCATGGAGGCTCCTGAAAGCTGTAGGGACAGCAATGGCTCTGGAAGGGCAATGGCCTCTGTTGAGTGCTTGCTTCCCTACAGAAGGGTGTATCTCAAAAGTTCAACCCCGAAGTTAATAGCTCATTGCTCTGAGTGTGCAAGCAATTCTTCTCTTGACTGCTACTGGCTTTTGACTAGGAAACTTGTCTTTCCTGTGTTTCCTCTAAAATTATAATAATAATGCATAATTGTATCCGTTACATTAAAGAATGTTCTTTAAAAATGACAATGTACCTTAGACACAAATGATAGAGAGGTGTGAAAGATGACTCAGTAGCTGAGAGTGCTTGCTGAATAAGCCTGAGGACCTGTGTTCACATATAGTACTCACATTAACAAGCCAGGCCATGTATGTCTGCAACCCCAGTGCTGTGAAAGACAGAGTCGAGAGGATCATTGGGATTGCTGGCCATCAGTCAAGCCCCAGGCTCTGGGAGAAAGTCTCTCAAGGAAGCAAATCAGAGAGCCATAAGACCCTTGGCATCCCCCTCTGGCTTACAGGTATGCACAGGCATTTGCACCTTGGCACACACATATGCACACACATTTACATACAATGAGAAGATGGCTCAATAATAAAACGCATGTCACACAAACCCAACGACCAAACTTCAAATCCCCAGCACATATATAACTTGTCAGGTGGACAAAATGGCCCACTTGTAATTGTAACACAGGGGAGATGGAGAAACGGATCCTTGGAGCAGAATGGCTACCTAGATGCTCCAAGTAAGAAAGCTCTGGTATGAAGTGAAAGGCCCTACCTCAATATAAAGAGCAGAGAGAAAATGAGGAAGACACTCAATTTTATTTTCTAACCTCCCCACATACAGGTATGTATACAAATATATACAAATATATACCACAAACATGCCAACACATTTTAATACCACACACACACATACAACTTGCAAAAAGAAAAAAAAATGGATGATAGAAATTAGAACAAAAGCATCAGTATTGCTGTCAATTTGTATTATCCATAGTAAGAAAGTGAGTTCTAACGGGAATTCCTTTCAATGCTAAGAAACAACTGCAATGATCCTAGGTTATCAATAGCGGTAAGTGATGCCTGGAGACAGAAATTGATCAGTGATTGCTCTGAAGTGGGAGTGGAGATGCATGTAAAGAATAAAAGTGATTATGAATGGTCCAGAAAGAAATGGATGTGTGCAATGAATATGTGTGACAGATGTTATGATTATATTTGTTATGGCTTCATGGATGTGTATAGATATCAAATTTTATCACACTGCACATTATAAACATAAGGAACTTAATGTATGACAATTACATCTCGCTGGAACAATCTTGAGAAGGCCCATAATATAATTTCCAGTGCAAAGATACATCACATTACATTGGTGTGACTATACCATTATATTTTAATACAATATGATATAAGTAAAGTGGTAGGTAGAGGAGAGGTTTAACATTGCTTAAATGTCATAAGAGGCACAGAGAGAGACAGAGAGAGAGAGAATACACCAAACGGCTACAGGCAAAGGTGGCCTACAGTATAAATGCATATTGCTTGTCAGTTTCCCACCACAATGATAGTGGACTAACCACCTGAGACTGTAAGCAAGCCCACAATTAAATGCTTTGTTTTATAAGAGTCACCTTGGTTATAGTATCTCAGAGCACTCAAGCAGTAACTAAAGGAATAGTTGGTATAAGGACAAAACAGTGAAAAGGTACCTTGGTGGGCAAGAGCATGAAAGACAGTAGAGCTGACAGTGATTTAAACTACAGAGACCTGGCTCAAGAGGTTTCAGAGGGTAACAATGTTAATATTAACAGCTGAGCTACAGACCGTTCTTGTGATGTTTTTCCAAAACAATGTGATTCCCTTTTACCCTCTTCCTGACAGTCTGCCTGAGGCTAAACTGAAGAGTTTTGAATTAATGTCATTGGCAGAGATTTCAAGATAGCCCAGTACTGACTGTGTCATGTGGTTATTTGTAATCTCTTTCATGCAGATCTGCCATGAAAAGGTGCAAGCTGGATGAAGAGAAATACAAAATGTACAGTTTGAATAGAAAGGAGCACCTGGAAATGTAATATTGGAGCCAAGTCCGGTGCTCAAGGAGACCGAAAGCTTTTAAAAAGGTCTGATGCTAAATTAAATAAAGGAGTCCTACCCTCAGGGCCAGAGTGAACCAAGTTCACCCTGCATACTGTGAAAGAACAAGCCCACAGGATTTCTTTATGAAAGAAAGCCAGGGTTCAGCCCAAGCAGGTGCAGAATTTAGTAACTTTGGCCACCTGATTCAGAATTTAAAGTCAATAGGGATACAGGAAAGGAATTATGTAACTTTCCACCACGGTGGTAAGGCTTTTCGAAGGGCAGTCCTTTTATGGAGTCCCACTGCATAGGTTGTGAAGGTGAAACCTAGATTGAGTTGTACAACTCAAAATGTGGAAGATGCTGTATTGCCAAGGAGACCTCCCCAAGAGAGAAATGCTTGTTGCAGTCAACAAAGCTGAAAGGAGTTGGAGATCTAAGAAAACCATCTTATACAGAATTCGGAGTTTGCCCTGCAGGTTTTCAATCTTGCTTTGGTCCAGGACTTGCTTACTATGCTCCCTTTTATCTCTTGTGAAATGAATATTCTGCACCATTGCAAATTGGACTCATGTGATCTAATTTTTTTTAAGGGGTTACAGTTAAGAGCTTGCCTTCAGTCTCAGAAGAAACTTTAGTCTTTAAAACTGTCTTGAAACTGAATGACTATGGGACTTTTGAAGTTGGAATGAATACATTTTTCATTACGATAAGACTATGGGGTCTAGTAGTAGAATGTGGCAGCTTGAATGAGACTGACCCTGTTATGCCCAGTTCGTGAACCCCAAAAGACCAGGAATAGACTCCGCTGTAAATCCATGAGGTTTTTTTAATCCTATACGTGCCCTCTAACACAGGACGCAAACTTCCTGTGGAAACAGGAGAGGAACGCGGCCTGTGGGCTAGGGCAGCTAAGTTTTTATGGGGCAAAACCACAAGCAGGGACTTAAATGCTTTGGGTTACATGATTGGGTAAGGGAAATTGACTTTTGAAATGATTGGTCCACTTTAGGTATCAAGACTACAAACAGTTCTGGCCTGGTCACATGGGCTGGTTTCCTAGCAACTGTATAATTAGTGGGCAGGAAAGAATGCAGTAGGGCTAGTTCTTCCCCTCAGGGCATGAAGACTAGTTCTTCCCCGAAGGTGGCTGGACACATCTTCACCCAGTTAGCCTTAGTTCAGGCCTTTGCTTTAAACTTTAAAACAATAGCCACTGATTTTTAATCCTTTGGTCTCTAAGTCCCAAGTGGGCTCATATATTTGAATGTTGTTTCCCAGTTGCTATACACACTTGGGAAGGATTAGAAGGAGTGGCCTTATCAGAGGACATGTGTCACTGGGGGTGGGTTTTGAGATCTCAAAAGCACACACAAGGCTCAATGCCTGCTGCCACCTGCTGCCTGTGGAAAAGAATGGAAAGCTCCAAATACTGCTTCAAAACTGTGCCTGTCTGCTCCCTGCCATGATGAAAATGGACTCACCCTCCAAAGCTATAAGCAAGTCCTGAATTTAATGCTTTCTTTTATGAGTTGCCTTGGTCATGATGTCTCTTCACAGCAATAAAACAGTAAACAAGACCAAAAAAAAAAAATCTTACAGAAATCAATAAACTTTATCAATAAAAAACAATAGTTTGCTGGAAAAGAAATCAGGAAATATTCTCATTCAAAATAGCTTTTTAAATATAAAATATCTAGAAATAAATAATATTAACTAAAAAGTAAGAGCTTTACAACAAAACCTCTAATACACTTAAGAAAGAAGACACCAAACAATAGAAAAATTCTCCCATGGTTACAAATTGGCAGACTTAATATTGTAAAAGTGTCTTTATTACTGAAAGGGATCTACAGGTTCAAAACCTATTAAAAATACCAGTGACATTCTTCACAGAACTATAAAACACAATTTTTTAAAAATGCATTTGGAAGCACAGAAGAGCCTCAATAACCAAGGCAAGCTAATGCAGAAAGATCAATATTGGAGATCCTTATCTCTTGCCCTACACAAACAGCAATTTAAAATGATTCCAAGATGTTGGTATAAGACTTGTATCTTTTAAATTATAAATAAAATACTTCAAGATATGCCCATAAGCAAAGACATTCCAAACTGAACTTCAACACAGAAAATAATCCTGAAATATATAGATGAAGTTCCATGAAATTAAAAAGCTTCACACAATGAGACTATGGGGTCAGATGAACTCATTGGCTGGCTCTTTGATCACTTTCCCCTGATGGGGGGAACAGCCTTACCAGGCCACAGAAGAAAACATTGCAGCCAGTCCTGATGAGACCTGATAGGCTAGGATCAGATGAAAGGGGAGGAGGACCTCCCCTATCAGTGGACTGGGTGAGGAGCATGAGTGGAGAGGGGGACAGAAAGTAGGACTGGGAAGGGATGAGGAAGAGAGTTACAGGTGGGATACAAAGGGAATAAAGTAATTAATAAAAATAAAATATTATAATAAAAAATAAAATAATTTCTTTAAAAAGACCATGAGGTCAGAGAATGATCAAAAGTGAGCAACAGAGTGAAGAGATAGCTACAGAACGGAAGAAAATTCTTTCCAGCTATACATCAGATATGAGAGTAATGCATATAATATAAAAAGATCTAAAAATTTTAAACACAAAGGAATCAATTGTCTAACCACTCAGTGGAATAATAGACTGAATAGACCATTCTCAAAGGAAGAAATACAAATGGTTAAGAAATAAGGAAAATGCTTTAGGATTGCTTCTCATCACAGTTAGAATGACTATCATAAAGAAAACAAATAACAAATGCTGGTGAAGATATTAAGAAAGAGGATTCCATATTTAATATTCATAAGAATATAAATAGGTGAAGCTACCCTGGATATCAGTGTGGAGGTTTGAAGTTCTTAAAAAAAATAGGACTAACATATGACACCCTATATCACTCTTAAATATGTACATCAACAGGACTTTAAGTCAACACACCAGAGACATAGTTATCCACCCATGTTTACTGCTTCATAATTGACAATTTTCAGGACCAACCTATACACCTAACAATATTTGAAAAGATTATGTGGTGTGTGTATACAACAAAACTTTATGTGGCCATAAAGAAAAATGAAGTTGTGATACTCTCAAGTAACTGATGCAACTGGAGATCGTGTTAAGTGATATAAGCCAGACTCATGGGCGAAAATTGACATTTTTTTCTCAGATATTGATTCTTGATTTATTGTGAAAGGTAGGAAGAGACCTTGTGGGAATTGGAGAGGGAGAAGATAGAATAATGAAATACATGTGACATGAAAGCAGACGGAGCCAACTTACAAGAAGGGAGGAGAGCAAAAGGAAGGAGGTAGGAGGAATGGGAAGGAGCAGTAGGGATGAAGAATGAATACAGTATAGTGATTGTATGTGTGTGAGTGTATGTAAGTGCATGACAACAAATTAAAACAATTACTTTATGTGATAAATTACAAATAGAAAAAGAAATTGAGAATTATCAAAATATAAAATTAACATATAAAATTAATAGCAACGTGATATAATGTTAAAGAAAATCCCATTTATAGTAGTAGCAAATAAATATAAATCCTTCAGAATAAATGTCAAAAAGATATGTAACATCTGAAAAAAAGAAAACTTTGCAAGACCACTGCAACACCCCAATTTAGACCTGAGCAAAAATAAAAGCATTCCATATTCCTGGATATGACAAATCAACATTATAAAGACAGCAACAACATCATAACAATAGAAACGTTAACATAATTGCTTTTATGAAATATGATCACTTGATGCTAAAACCAAGCATGTAAGAATAATCATGAGGGACTGTAAGATGGCAGCAACCAGTGTGCGTCATATGTGAGGGGCAGAGGATCCAAAATTGGTGAGTGGAGGGGCAGCTGAAGTGAGAACATCAACATTGAGGCTCCCTGAGCTCAGACAGTTTGGATCTAGGACACATGTGGACATATCCGGGGACTAAGGGTGGGGAATATTCAAACCCCTGCATTTCCCCATGCCCCAAGCATACAGAGGCAGACTGTAGTGGACACTGCTCCAAGCACAGGCCTCCCTACTCAGCAGAGGAAATAGTGGTTGCCCCAAACAGGAGCCTTCACAATCCCTGACTGAGACTGCATAGGTGGGCCTCAACATGCTGCAAGCTGCAGCAGGAAACTGTACAGGCCTCCTAGGTCTACAGCTGCAGATGAGCTAGAAGCTAGCCCAAGCCGGAGTCTCCATGCTCTGTCACTGAGACAACAGAGGTGGTTACCCCTAGTACTGGTCAACCTGCCCTGGCTGCCAAACAGTGGACCCACTGAGCTGACTGATACCCTACACTATCATTTGCCCCTATGGCTACAAACCTGAGAGTGGAGAACAGGAGGAACCCCTGTGCTTTCTGATTAGTCCTGAGAGCGAGTGAGTGTACCTTCAAGTGACTGCATGCAGAGCCCCAGAACCAGGGTCCCTCTACACTGGCAGCCAGACATCAGATCCCTCCCACCCACTCCCCAATGTGGGCAACATAGGGATCCTTGGGACAACATTCTCAACATTTGAAGCCCCTGATCTGTGGGTCTACCAGTGCAGTCCAGGCAAACAATTCCTGGAACCCAGACAGATCTGAATATCAGGAGGACAGTACAACAGGCCTGTAGGCCACTGAGATTCAGGGAAACTGCGCATGTAAATTGGGCCCAAGAGCAGCACCAGCACCTGCACCCCCTTCTGCGTTTAAGCTCCATCCTTCCAGGCATCTACACTCTCTAGCACCCTATCCTTCAAGACACACTTCCCACACTTGTGTGCATGCACCTGCAACCGTCCTCCCTTAACTACAGCTGAGACACCAACACCCACTCTCAAAACAATGGACTGCTCTCATCTTCCTGAAGAATACTCAAGACACCAGAGACAGACAGATCTAATATGAAGTACAGACTCCAGGAACAAACAGCGAAGGTTAGTGATAAGCAGATGGCTAGAGGTCAGCATAAGAACACGTTCAACAAAAATCAGGACAGTATGGCTTCACCAGCAATCCCAAAATTCAATGGATATGCTAATTCATCAACAACACAGGAAAAATATCTCCAATCTATGCTTATGAACAAAAATAGAGGCCATCATGGAAAGAGAGGAATCCACATTCAAACAGATAAAGGAAATGGTACAAGACATGAAAACAGAATTAGAAATAAAGAAAACACAAACAGAGAAAACCCTGGAACTGGAGAACTTAGAGAAAAGATCAGGAACCACAAAGGTAAACATCACCAAGAGAATGAAAGAGATGGAAGAGAGAATCTCAGGCGCTGAAGATACAGTTACAGCAATTGATACATCTCTCAAAGAAAAAGTAAAATTGAAAAACTTCCAAACACAAACATCCAAAAAATCAAGGATGCCGTGAAAAGACAAAATTTAAGAATAAAAAGAACTGACGAAAAAGAAAATTCCAGGCTCCAAGGTCCAGAAAATGTTTTCAAGAAAATCATAGAAGAAAAATTTCTCAACTTAAAGAAAGAGATGTCCATAAACATACAAGAGGCCTACAGAACACCAAATAGACTAGACCAGAAAAGAAACTCCTCACATCACATAATAGTCAAAACACTAAATCTACAGAACAAAGAAATAATATTAAAAGCAGCCAGGGAAAAGGCCAAGTGACATAAAAAGGTAGACCTATCAGAATCACACCAGACTTCTCAACAGAAACTATGAAAGCCAGAAGGGCCTGGGCAGATGTCATGCAAACTCTAAGAGACCACAGATGCCAACACAGACCACTATACCCAGCAAAGTTTTCAATCAACATAGATGGAGAAAACAAAATACTCCATGACAAAACAAAACTTAAACAATATCTACATAACAACCCGGCCCTACAGAAGATACTACCTGGAAAACTCGAATCCAATGAAAACAACTACACCCAAGAAAACACAGAATATAGATAACTTCACAAAAAAAGAAAAGAAAAGAAAAGAAAAGAAAAGAGAAGAAGAACACTAACACACTATCACCTCCAACTCCACAATAAAAGGAACTAACATTCATTGGTCATAATTATCAATATCAACGGACTCAGCTCTCCAATAAAGAGACACAGACTATCAGATTGGTTGTAGAAATAGGATCCAACATTCTGCTGCATCGAAGAAACACACCTCTGCAACAAAGATAAATATTACCTCAGAGTAAAGGGCTGGAAAAATGTTTTTCAAGCAAATGGACCCAGAAAACAAGCTGGGGTAGCTATTCTAACACCTAATAGAGTAGACTTTCAACCACAATTAATCAAAAAGATGAGGAAGGGTATTTCTTCTCATCAAAGGAAAAATTCACCAGGAGGACATCACAATTCTGAACATCTATGCCCCAAATACAAGAGCATCTACATTTGTAATGAAACATTATTAAAGCTTAAATCACACATCCATCCCAACACCTTAATAGTGGGATATTTCAACACTCCACTGTCACCAAGGGACAGATCATCTAGACAGAAGCTAAATAGGAAAATAATAACACTTACAGTGGTCTTAAATCAAATGGACCTAATAGATGTCTATAGAACCTTTCAACAAAACTCAAAAGAGTATACCTTCTTTTCAGTACCTCATGAAACCATCTCAAAAATCACCCATGTTGAGGCAAAAAGCAAGCCTCAACATATACAAGAAAATCAAAATAATCCTTTGTATCATATCAGACCACCATGGCCTAAAACTAGACCTCAACAATGACAAAAATAACAAAAAGCCTACATACACATGGAAATTAAACAACTCAATGACAGCGTGGTCAGAGAAGAAATGAAAAAAGACATTAGAGACTTCCTAAAATTCAATGAAAATGAAGGCACAACTTACCCAAATTTATGGGACACAATGAAAACAGTGATAAGAGGAAAGTTCATAGCACTAAGGGCCTCCAGGAAGAAGATTGAGACACCTCAAACAAGCAACTTAATGGTATACCTAGGGGGGGGGAGGGGGAAGAAGAAAGAAGCAGACACACCCAACAGGAGTAGATGATTGAAAATAATCAAACTCAGAGCTGAAATCAATGATTAAGAAACAAAGAAAACAATTCAAAGAATTAATGAGACCAAGAGCTAGTTCTTTGAGAAAATTAACAAGATAGACAAACCTTTAGCCAAACTAAGACAGAGAAACTATCCAAATCAGCAAATTCAGAAATGAAAAGAAGGACATAACAACAGACACTGAGGAAATCCAAACAATCATTAGGTCTTACTGCTAAAGCCTATATGCTACAGAATTTGAAAATCTAAATAAAATGGACAATTTTCTTGATAGATTCCATTTACTAAAATTAAATCAAGATCAGGTAAATAGATTAAATAGTCATATACCCCCTAAGAAAACAGAAGCAGTAACCAAAAGTCCCCCATGCAAAAAAAGCCTAAGGCCAGATGGTTTCCACATAGAATTCTACCAGACCTTCAAAGAAAAGCCAACTCCAATTCTCTTCAAACTATCCCACACAATAGAAACAGAAGGAACATTACAAATTCATTCTATGAAGCCACAATCACCTTGATAACTAAACCATACAAAGACCCAACAAAAAAAAAAGAGAACTACAGACCAATCTCTCTTATGAACATTGATGAAAAAAAAAATACACAATACTTGCAAACCGAATCCAAGAACACAAATTATATCATCCACCATGCCCAGGTAGGCTTCATCCTAGGCATGCAGGGGTGGTTTAACATATGGAAATCCATCAATCTAATCTGCCATATAAACACACTGAAGGAGAAAAAGAACATGATCATCTCCTTGGATGCTGAAAAAGCATTTGACAAAATCCAACACCCATTCATGGAGAGATCAGGGATCAGGGCACGTACCCAAACATAGTAAAGACAATATACAACAAGCCTATAGCCAACATCAAACTAAACACAGAGAAACTTAAATCAATCCCACTGAAATCAGGGACAAGGCAAGGCTGCCCACTATCTCTGTATCTCTTCAACATAGTTCTGGAAGTCCTTGCTAGAGCAATAAGACAATGAAAGGAAATCAAGTGGATACAAATCGGAAAGAAAGAAGTCAAGGTATCACTATTTGCAGATAATATGATAGTATACATGAGCGACCCCAAAATTTCAACGAGAGAACTCCTTCAGCTGATATACACCTTCAGCAAAGTGGTTGGATACAAAATTAATTCAAAAACTCAGTAGCCCTCTTGTATACGAAAGACAAATGGGTTGAGAAACAAATTAGGGAAACTATACCCTTCATAATAGCCACTAATAGCATAAAATACATTGGTGTGAATCTAAGCAAGCAAGTGAAAGACCCATTTGAAACAAACAAACAAACAAACAAACAAAAACTTCAAGTCTCTGAAGAAAGAAATTGAAAATGATATCAGAAGATGGAAAGATTTCCCATGCTCATGGCTTACTAGCATTAACAACAACAACAAAAGGCTATCTTGTCAATGGCAATCTACAGATTCAATGCAATTCCCATCAAAATACCAACACAATTCTTTATAGAACTTGAAAGAAAATTCTAAAATTCATATGGAAAAACAATCAAACAACAACAACAACAACAAAAAAAAAACAGAATTGCTAAAACAATCCTATACAACAGATCTTCTGGAGGTATCATTATCCCTGATCTCAGTCTGTACTAGAGAGCAACAGTAATAAACACTGCATGGTACTGGCATAGAAACAGAATGATGGATCAATGGAATCGAATAGAAGACCCAGAAATAAACCCGCACACTATGGACATCTGATTTTTGACAAAGATACCAAAACCACACAAGGGAAAAAAGACACCATCTTCAACAAATGGTGCTGGTCTAACTGGATGTCTAGAGGTAGAAAAATACAAATAGATCCATATTTATCACCCTGTACAAAACTAAAGTCCATGTGGATCAAAGACCTCAACATAAAACCGGACACACTAATTCTGTTATAAGAAAAAGTGGGGAAGAGCCTTGAACTCATTGACACAGGGACAACTTCCTGAACAGAACACCAACAGCACAGGCTCTAAGATCAACAATAAATAAATGGGACCTCATGAAACTGAAAAGCTTCTGTAAAGCAAAGAACACTGTCATCAGAACAAAACAACAGCCTACAGACTGAGAAAGGATCTTCACCAACCCTATATCTGACAGAGGGCTAATATCCAGAACATATAAAAAAACTCAAGAAATCAAGTAAGCCAATTAAAAAAATTGAGTATAGAGCTAAACAGAGAATTCTCTGCAGAGGAATATAAAATGACAGAGAAACACTTAGGAAATGCTCAATGACCTAGGTCATCAGGGAAATGCAAATCAAAAGTGACCCTGAGATTTCATCTTATACCCATCAGAATGGCTAAGAAAAAAAAAAAAAACTCAGTGACAATACATGCTGGAGGGAATGTGGAGAAAGCGGAGCCCTCCTCCATTGCTGGTGGGAATATAAACTTGTACAATCACTTTGGAAATCAATCTGGTGCTTTCTCAGACAATTAGGAGTAGTGCTTCCTCAATATCCAGTTATAGCACTCCTAGGAATATATCCAAAAGATGCTCCAGCACACAACAAGGACAATTTCTCAACCATGTTTGTAGCAGCTTCATTTGCAATAGCCAGAATCTGGAAACAACCCAGATGCCCCTCCATGGAGGAATGGATACAGAAATTGTGCTACATTTATACAATGGAATACTACTCAGCAATTAAAAACAAGAAAATCATGAAATTTGCAGGCAAATGCTAGGAACTAGAAAAGATCATCCTGACTAAGGTATCCCAGAAGCAGAAAGACACACATGGTATATACTCACTCATAAGTGGATATTACACAAACAATATAGGATAAACATACTAAAATCTGTACATCTAAGAAGCTAAGCAAGAAGGAGGATCCTGGGTAAGATTATCAATCCTCACTCAGAAAGGCAAATTTGGTGAACATTGGAAGAGGGAGAAAACAGGGAACAAGACAGGAGCCCACCACCAAGTGCCTCTGAAAGATTCTACCCAGAAAGGTATCAAAACAGATGTTGATACTCGTAGCCAAACTTTGGGCAGAGTGCAGAGAATCTCATAAAAGAAGTGGGAGATAGAAAGACCTGGAGGGGACAGACGTTTTAGAAGAGGAGCAATAGAACCCAAAAAGCTGGGCCCAGAGGTCTTTTCTGAGACTAATACTCCAACCAACTACCATGCATGGAAATAACCTGGAACCCCTGCACAGATGTAGCCCATGGCAGCTCAGTATCCAAGTGAGTGCCCCAGTAATGGGAACAGGGGCTGTCTGTGACATGAACTCAGTGGCTGGCTCTTTGATCAAGTCCCTTGAGGGGGAAGCAACCTTACCAGGCCACAAAGGAAAACGATGCAGCCAGTCCTGATGAGACTTGATAGGCTAGGGTCAGAAGAAAGACGAGGAGAACTTCCCCTATTGGTGGACTTCGGGAAAGGCATGGGAGGAGATTTAGGAGAGACCATGGGATTGGTAGGGGATGAGTGAGGGGTTACAGCTGGGATACTAGGTGAATAAACTGTAATAAATAAATATTTTTAAAAGAATAATCATGAATACACACAAAAAAATCTACAAAGGTGAACTGTCCCATATAACACTAAATAATATAATAATAAAGTATAATATAATAACAAAGCAAAGTATTAGTGTCCCAAGAACAGATATACAGTGACTAGAATAGGCTAAGTCCTGAACTCTGTCTAAACATATATGGTGATAATAAAGCTGGCACATTATATCCGTACCAACTCGAACCCTTAAGTAAATGTTGCTAGCACACAATGAGGCAGGCGCTTAGAAAAAATAGTGAAATCAGATTCACACCTCACAGCATATTTAAAATAAACGTTTACTCTTTTTTCGTTTTACATCCCTAGTTCTTTAGGCCTTTGCACTTAGCAAGAAGGCAATGTAATTTTAGGAACACTAAGAAGTTTATCAGTCATCAAGAAACCAAATATAAAAGGAAATAACTCTAAAGTCTGAGGAGTACTAGAAGGAGGAAGTATGTGAATTCTGCTACCAACTCATTGTAGTAGGAAAGCTCTCTAACAGTTTGCTCAAAATTCATTGAAAATAAAAGAAACAAATGATGAATTTCATTCCCCGTATTTTTCATTTGTACATAGTAAAATATAATTGAATAATGGTCAAAATAGAAAAAAAAAACTGGCAACACTTGACATGAAAAGCTAAAATCCCTAACACATAGAGAACTCAAAATTTGAGAGGAAAGAGACCAAAAGAAAAAGACTTCTTATAGAAAAACAGACTGATCCTTGGGGGTCAGTCACCTGTGAGAGACAGACAGACAGACACAGAGAGACAGACAGACAGACAAAGACAGAGAGGGAAAAAGAGAGAAGAAAAGGAAGGAAAGAGAACAAAGAAAAGGAGAGGAATTGAAAACTGAAAAGCATTTTAAGGCAAAGGGCCTTAATGTTACATAACAAAAGAATGCAGATCCATTTGTAAATTGAATGTGCTGACAGATATTAACATCTACCAAATACCCTGGTGAGCAACTGTTGCCTTTAAGGTCTGTCCCTGAAGACTAGCCTGACTACTCTCTGCAGCTGAGAACAATTCTAATTTACATAGTCTGGAAATCAGGTCAATCATGACTGCTTCAGAAAAGTTTAAAAAATAAAAATATACACTGGTATGCATTCAGTCTTCACAGAGGCAACATGAAAGTTTGAAAAAAAAAAAAAAACAAGGCTGGTTGAAAAGCATATTGTGATTGCAGAACACTTTCCTCATTGTCAATGGACTTAGAATGAAGAGAAATGATCATGGAGGAGCTGGATCCAAAAAACCTCATGGATTCTAGCCTGACGAAGGACACATTAAGTGTGGGGGTCAAATAAAGTCCAGCCATCTGCTTAAACGTTGACTCTCACAGAGCCACATCCAGGAGAGAAGAAAGGAAGCAGATGTCTGACCAACTTGTAAGAGAAAAACCTTCAGCTATCTGGATCACATTTTGCATGCAATAAGAGGCCATGAAAATGAAATGACTTTGTTATCTTTAATAATATCCCACTTTACTCTTATATTTCTAGGGAATTTCAGTGGGAGCAATGAGGTTTAGTTTTCTTGTTCAAATCTTGTCTTCTGCTTTTATACTTTACTGTGTAAATTCTTTTATAAATTTTATTTTAATTTTTATTAATTACATTTTATTCACTTTGTATCCCCCTATAACTCCCTCTCCCCTCTTCTCCCAATCCCACCCTCCCTCCCTCTTTTCCACCCATGTCCCTCCCCAAGTCCACTGATAGGGGAGGTCTTCCTCTCCTTCTCTTTATCCTAGTCTATCAGCTCTCATCAGGAGTGGCTGCATTGTCTTCCTCTGTGTCCTGGTAAGGCTGCTTTCCCCTGAAGGGGGGGTGATCAAAGAGCAGGCCAATCAAGATAACCTAGAACCCCTGTTTAAATTCTTAACCCAAACAATGTAAATGATAATAAAATACCTGGCCATCTTTTGCGACTCATATAAAATGGTTAAAATGAGACTAGGAAGATAGTTACCAGTCTTATTAACAATGATATATTCTGAAAATGATGTACACCTATAGCTCTCTGTTCTGTGCTACCTAGGGCAAAAGAGAGAGAAATGGAAATACTGGAGCAAGAGAAAGCATTGTGCTCTTTTTTTTTTTTTTAACCACTTTAATACAGAGATTTTCATTTTAAATGAACAAAACTTAAGAGGAATCTATATCAAACCCAAGGCAATATATCTGGACTGCAATCACCAGTTCACACAGCTGATTTTTGTCTGAGATAGTGCATGTCAGGAATTTTCCTTCTGCGGACTGTGGAAGCCAAGATCAGCAAGCCACCATCCATGTTTGAAAATACGTGGTGAAGGTTAATACGGCCAGGATCTGCTTCCTGAAACACTGTTCTGAAGACAATCTGACAGACCCACCACTCCGCTCTGCCAGCATGGCAACACTGTTCCTTTTTCTTGGTAACTATGCAGACTTCAGTTCTTTTCTTTAAAAGTTTAATATAATTTTTATTTATTATAATTTAGTCACTTTATATCCCAGCTGAAACTCTCACCCTTGTCCCCTCCCAGTCTTGCCTTCTCTCCCTCATCTCCTCCCATGACCCTTCCCCAGTCCACTGATAGGAGAGGTCCTCTTCCATCTAACTGTAGCCTATCAGGTCTCATCAAGACTGTCTTTCATAGTCTTCCTCTGTAGCCTTCTGATACAACCAGAAGACAAGGCTCTAAGGATTTTCGTTTTTTTTTTTTTTTTTTTTTGTAGACCACACTGTTTTTCTTTCCATTTATTCACATAATCATCAACCAGGCTCCCTTTTTTGCTGTTCATATTTGATCTTGTAAATAATAAGATTACATTTCAAAATAGACTCTATCATTCTAGAACATAGACATCCAGAGAAGTTTGTATAAGTAACTTAGTTTATAAGAAATGAGCAAGCAAAAATGACCACTTAACAGCGAATTTTGTGTCTGGTATTTTGTGCCTTTCTGTGTATTATGGTTTGATTATGATATGTTCCTCCAAAATGGATGTGCTGAAAATTTGTTCCCCAAAGCAACATTCAGGGGTCTGACTAAATCACTGTGGCTCTGACCCAACACATGGATAGACTCATAGTGTGATGGTATGACTGGGATGTGGTAGAGACTAGGAGGTGAGGCCAGACTGCAGGCAAAGGGTCACAGATGTGTGCTTTAGAGACTCCCAGTGTCCAAATCCATTCACCTTCTCCCTGCTTTCTGGCTGCTCCATAGTGAGCCACCTTTTTCTTCCACAATGTTCCATGCCATCACTGGCCCAGAAATAAAGGTTAGTGATAGTGGACTGATGGTTTCCAAACTGTGAGTACAACTATGTCTTTGCTCCTGTAAGCTGTTTTAATCAGGTATGTTGTCAGTAACCAAAAGTTCATCCTGAAGTTTCTGCATGATTTAGGTCTGATAGTTTCAATAAAAACAGCAAGGATCAAATATTGATATTCTGCGGAAAACTTGACAATAGCTAATGTGGCAGTAATAGACACTCAGAGTCAGAAAAAAGTCAGAGGGGTACAGATCTGAGTCCAGAGACTTCAGACCAGGAAGTCGCGGCACAGGCTACCATCTACTGCCCATGTATACAACTATCAGAACGGGCTTATTCAGAAAAGGGTTCAAGAAAGCTAGCTGTATCTTTCTATTATAGAAATTTCTCTCCAAACCCCCTTCCAATGATACTATGTTCATGTTATCAACACAGCCTGGCATCAGGGCATTACCAGGAAGCCCATTCTATTTGTAAAAACACTTTTTTAAAAGATTTATTTTTAATTTTATGGGTATGAGTATTTTACCTGCGTGTATGTGTGTGTGTGTGTGTGTGTGTGTGTGTGTGTGTGTGTGTATGTCTGGTGCCCACACAGGCCAGAAGAAGGAATTGGATCCCCTGAAACTAGATGGGCAGTTTTCATCCTCTACATGAGTGCTATGTCCTTACAAAGAACAAGCAAGCATTTTTAGCCCCTACACCATTTCTCTGGGCCATAAAAAACTCTTTAAAATTATTAAAATTCTACTTTATTTATTTTGAATTTATGATTTTAATCTTTAATTTTTTTCATGCAATATATTTTATCATATCTTTTCCAGTCTTCCAATTCCTCCCAAGTCCTTCCTATCCACCCAACTTCATTTTTGTACCCCCACTCAAAACATACCTTTTAAAGATTTAATTTTGCTAAGTGTTTCCCTGAGTCATCACTTCAGTGATTCTACTTCATTCATCTAAGCATCATTTACAGATTTGTTACATATTTCCATAGTGAAACAAGCCATCTGCCCTTAATCCAGCTGGAGAGGGACCCATGGTTAAAGACACAAATGCAGTACTGACTGCTCTCTCTCTGCTGCTCTCTCCTCTGTCCTATCCAGCCTCAGGGCTCCTTACCTGAATCACTCCTCCCAAGAATGAAACTGCTGCTGCAACCCCAATTCTCTGTAGCTCAAAGTCGGATAAGCCCAGCACACTTGAGTTGCTCTGTGTGGTGAGGTTCCTGCTGCTTTGAGGAACAAGCCGCTCCACAGCATTGGCTGATATCAATGATGTCAAGGCAAAGGTGCCTAAAAATGAGAATGGTGTTAGAAAACTTCCATATAAGCATTAAAAAGTTATTGGCTATACCTTGAATACTGAAAAGCTAACAAGAGCTGTTAGAAACCCATTCAACTCCAGTGTCCCTCCATTTCTCTGGCTTTCCTCCCATTCCACGAAAGAAACAGATGGGATGTCTGACTTGCTGCAATGCCTGCTGAGCTAACATGCCTTTGTGAGCCACACATCTTCCTAACTCTGTGCATAAAGAGTATCTGCGGTGCGGGATTGTTGCCTAGATTTAAATCCAACCTTTCCACATACCAACAAAGCCTCCTGAACTACACCACTCTGGATCCAAATTACCTTACCCACTAAACGGTACAAATACCCATACTTTAGACTTTGGGAAGAATAAAAGGAGAAAAGCTTGAAGTTGTTGGTAAAATTTTTGTAGATTGGCTCCTCCAATCTACCAAAACAATCTCTCATCTTCCAAGACATGTCTCGAATTTCATACTCACAACTGTCTAGCCAGTAATTCCTCAGTAGGCTCTACACTTTCTATCTATGATTTCATAAATAAGTAGACTATTTTCATAAACAACATGCCAGGGCCCCCCAAATGTTAAACCCACTGTGTTTGTCTACTGCTGTTAGACAGGTTTCCATGGTTATTTCCTGGAAATAGTCATAGCCTGGTATAAAAGTAGGACTTTATTCAGTGTGCTTCCCTCTTCCTAGACAAGAGCTCTGATACATTTCTTCTTGGCAGAGCTTGCCTGAAAACACAGCAGCATGGGTGAGAAATGCCAGTTCCCACAGGAATTGTCAGCAAACCCAAAGTAAAGAAGCACGTGCTGTGTCTTGCAAGCATCCCCTCATTTTATTAAAGATCTTACCTTGTTCCAGTTTGTACGTAAACATTTGGAGAAAGGAACTCTATGGGAAATAGGCAACCTACCACAGGCAAGATGAGGGCAGCAGAACCTGCTCTTGGTGGAAACCTAATACGCAGATTTCTTTTCCTACTAGACTAGAGGGTTTGCAGAAGTGTGGTTTCACTGTGCATTTAGGAAGAGGTAGGGATATGGATTCAAACTCATAGCCTTACATCCCATAACTCTTCCCTCAATTTCCTTGACTATAAAAAGAGCATATTCTTCATCCTTTGACATTTTTAAAGGCTTAAATGCCATATAAATATTTCATAGATTGTATTTTATGGTATGTCATTAGCACCTAATAAATGTTAACCACTAGGTAAGTCTTGGTGAGATTCATGATGTCCCCTTGTGTTTTGCTCTGTTCTCTGAGATTTGATGGTATACAAATATATGCAAAAAGCTAAGTGTTAGTCTCTCAGTGAGCTAGGTATACCTAATAAAGCAATAGATATAAAAAGTCTACTCATCATACAAAACCAAATTAAGAACATAACCAATGGTTGGAGACAAGACTAGAACTCAAATGAGTAATGTGAAGTAAAGAACATTCATCAAGTAAGGCAAAATTTATAGCAGAGAGGCCTGAAATCAAACCAAATAGTGAGTGGAAAAGCCACAACTTGAGGCCTTTAAACTCTTTGAAGCACAGAGCAAAAGTGCTTTCTACCAAAGCTACATAACAGATAACTACAGATTTTTTAAAAGCATTAATTTTTCAGTTTAGGATTCTATTTCCTGAGGTTAAGATAGGAAGAAACTGAACAGGACAGAAGGAGACATCTGAAAGTCGTGGTTGGGGGAGGGGGATGAGCCTCAGTCAGCTGCATGCCCCTCTGTATCTAAACACTTTCATTAAACACTTCTGTGTATTTTTTTAAAATGGCGCCCTGTGGAATTTTTCTAAATTTCTCTAAATTTATAAATAGTCTTTACCATTTCAAAGAATTTTGTAATTTTGAAGATGAATAAAGACTAAATTAAGAACTAAATTAAGGCACATCAAAAGGTTGGAGACTGTAAAGCATATTGTCACATATTTATTGCCTTAAACAATTCGGTTTTTATCAGGATCATAACCAAATTTATTTTTCTCTTTTTCTGATCCAACAAATAAGTCAGCTGATTCTTTTCCATGACTTCTATGAGCCATAATTATATTTTACTCAATTTTGTTTTAGAATATATTTTAAGGAATTATAGTTTAATCATAAAAATTCAAATAGCTAAATGAACTAGCACATGTAACAACTTTATACAGCTGCAGGAGGTAATTGTTTTCAAAAGATATGTGAACTCAATGCAAGTGCACTTTTTTCCACTGAGTCCACACGAGAATGAGCCTGTTAATGGTGAACCACAATTGGAAGGAAGGGTCCCAAGATTCTTCGAAGCTCTCCTACTTCCATTGTAGCCATTGATGAACTATGGAAATTCAGGAGTCACTGACATTATTTGAACATCCACTGGTGACCCTCTAAGCTCTAATGGAGAATTCCAGGGTGCTAAACAAAAACATGAGCATGAAAAAAGTATTTGAAAAGAGAAAGTGTTGATAAAGGGAAGGAGACAATGAAGAATGGAAAGACAAGGAGTAATCAGAATACATGGTTTACATGGAGGAAAAAGTCAAAAAACAAATTTAGTTTTTAAAGTGATTTTAGTATAATGTTTTACTGTGTTTAATAACACAGAAGTACATTGAACACCTAACTGGTAAGGTGCTTTTCTTTCACGAAAGTACATTAGTCTCTTAATAAAGTTTCAGGGTGCATAAATCTTTAAGATATACTAAAATATGATCAAATAAAAGAGAAACATGATTCATATATTAAATATTTGTGGTCATCTTTAGCGATTCAATGGCCCTTAGCATTAGGATCACAGGAAGACCATGAAAGTCATTTCTGTGGCTCCCATCATTTATATCAGGAGGGAAAATGTCACCTATTTGTTACTGATGTTAATGAGTCTAATATTAGCTTTCAAACAAAATAAGAAGGAAGGTCCAGCATATTCTAAGAAGTATAAATTTACAAATAAAATGCTGCTCATATTCACTGTACAGTAGAATGACTGTGAAGTTTGCAAAATGTGTATTCTGATATATCTGTAGCTGTTAATAAGTGATTAACTTTTTATAGTTACAGAATCTCACATAAATCTAACTTTGAAACTGTGCAACCAGGAAAACATATACAAAAATTAACTATGAAATGAAATGGTTTGTGTGTGTATACATTTCAGTATTATGAGATTATGTATTTTTTAAAGTTTTTGGATTTAGATAAGAGTTTACTCTGAGATGCAAACTAAGCTAAATTATTGTGTAGCTCAGGCAGGCCTTGAATCTGTGGCATTTTGTAGAATTCCCGCTGCAGTCTCCCAAGCGTGTGAACTACCACGAATGACGTTGGCTTCTAGAAGTAATCATGGTCTACTGGGAAATTGTTTTGCCTTTTTCTCTAGGGAAATTTTGTTTTGCCCTTTTCTCTTATCTTGTGTCAAACACAAGGAATGTCTATGAAGTCACTTCTAAAACCCTTTGCTCTTTCTTGCTATAGACATACTTAAATGTTCTGTGGCAAAATTAGAAGGCAGAACAATTAAAAAGCAATAAACTTTATGAATTTTTGGCTGTGTACAGTAGTTCACATCTGTAATTCCAACATTCCAGAGGCTGAACTAGGAGGACCATTAGTATGGACCATTTAAGACCATAACATGTCTAAAATGATAAGTAAATATTGAAGAAAAGAATTTTTAGTTCATTCTGTGCTTTTCTCCTGTTGCATCTATTTGGAAGAAAACTCTCATTCAATGAGTGTTCTAAAGCATTTTGTAGTCAGCAAGAAAAAAGTAGTTCGAGTTTCAGACCTGACTGCATCTGATGTGTAAGTCGTATGTCTGTGACTTTAATCTGTGCTGTCATAAGAAACTTTGTAAGATTTTTCCTAGCTCACTTGAGGTGTATATATATTACAAATTAAGGTTCACATTAAAGGATTATGTTAAGACAAGAACATGTAGCTCTCTCAACAAACTCCTAATAAATAGTATACATGTTGTTCTGAAACATACACATATATGCAAACAGACACATACATGTGCATGGGCACACATGCACACAGATGTAGTGAAATACACATTTTATTATACTGTTGAATGCCTCAGAAGAGTAGAGACACATCTCTGAGAATTCATTGTGGCTAATTTCACTGGTGTAGGTATATCACAGTGTCTTTACCCATACTACTTCAACTATGATGCCAAGTGAAATATCGTATTTTTTTTAGTTTTTTTTTAAATATCGTATTATGAACCATGTTTTCTGTGACAATTTTTGTTGACTGAAATATGCCAGTATGGCAAGAATCGGGGGGTGGTATATGCATGTGTATAAAACTCCTGTGAAAGTGACGATTTTAATTCGGCACGTTTGAAGGAAAAGGCAGCATCTACATTGTTAACAAGCCCCCTCAGAATGCTGTTTCATAGAGCACTCATAATGCAGCAAGTCTAGAAGGGACTGCTAACTTTTGACCTCTCACTCATAACAAAGTTTAGTGATATGAAAACCAAACTTTT
>CM053760.1:6810145-6862603 GCA_028658305.1 Pachyuromys duprasi
TGAAAACCAAACTTTTACAGGTACGAAATCGGCTTATGAAAAAACATAAATGTGTGTGTAACTGTATATGATAAGCAAAAATATGACTTCTCAAATTTTCTACAGCTATTCTTCAGAATCCATAAATATGTATGCTCCATGGAAAGAAATTGTAAATGCAGCAGGTGAAATTAAGTTCAATAATCAACTGATCCTAAAATATAATTATCCTGGATTGTCTGACTATAAACAGTGAAATCACAACATCATGTAAATACAAAAGATGGAGGCAAAAGCAGGGAGTCAGAGGGAGATCTCAAGGAAGGTACCACCACTGGCCTTGAAAATTGTTGAAAGGCCAGGAGCTCAGCTACAAATAGAAAAGTCAAGAAAATGAGCTGTTAGATAAAGCATGAAGAAAGGAACGCAGCCTCACCGACTGCTTATTTTAGGTCTAGAAGACTTGGTCACACATGGACCCCCAGAACAACAGAAACTCCTTTTGTTTCAAGCCACATATCTCATGATAATTTGTGACGACAGTAGGAAAGTAATACAGTCAACAACACAAACTGACCCCGGAAGACAAGACTCATATTATTCCTTAGGGGCTGAGATCTCAACACAAAATGCATAGCAATGACTGCAGATATTCCCACCGAACTATGTATTGTTATTGGCTGAATATTTAAGATTAAGGCATCATTTTGTAAGTAACCTCAGCTGCCCGCATTAATACATGCAAGTATTAAACACTATATACTAAATGTGTAGCTCTCACTACTGTAAGAAATGAGGGAGGGGTCATCTTATTATTTAAAAAGTAAGAGCGTTTTAAAACTCTGCCTGGGTCATACGAGTGGCAAATAACAAAAGAGCCCTGCACGTAGGTGTGGCATGCACAGAAGTGCAGCTCATTCCAATATCAGAATGACCGTGACTATTCACCCTTACCATTCATTTTTGTGATTTTTAAAGATGCACAGTGAAATAGGGTGAGATACACCCATTAAAAGATCCAGGAGAATCCAACTAGAGGAAACTTAGATCATTTAGCAAAAGAAGCAAAGAAATACAATCAAAATAGTTTTCAATATTTGAGCAACTAAACTTTATGGTGTTTGCATTCTTTCAAATGTTTACATTCTTATTCCATTGTCATTTCAGCAATGCTTCTATTTTCAGTTTCCTTTATGGCACAGTAATATGGCAATAAATTATAGGGTGTATCTGACAAATAGACATACCTCACACTCCCTCAGTACAGGGAGTAAGGCTTTAAAAGGGTAAGCAGGAACTAATGATCCTTTTATTAATTTTATTAGTCCCTTTTATTAGTTTTATGAGAAACTTAAGCATAGACAGTAATTATTACCTGTGGCAACATGGCGTCCCATTCCAAATACAGCATAAATGATGGCTGGAAACAGAGATCCATATAAACCAAAAACTGGGTGTACAGATGAAAGAATAGCGAAGGACAGTCCTGTGAAGAAGTCCAGAGTAGTTAGGACCATCTCATACATCCAAGATACAGTACACAACGGATACTCCCAATGGACTGCGCTGTCCCAAGACTGTCAATCCTTATCACAACACTCTTTATCACAACTTGTAGTTAGCATGGGTTGAACTATGTCCCTCATCTAAGTCTTAACCATGGACACCTCAGAATGTGGAATACATCTGAGAATATGATCAGTACACACACTTTAAATAAAGCTTTATTATAATAGGGGTAGAGGCTCACTTAATCAGAATAGTATTATTTTAGAGAACATTTTGTGAGGAGAGATGAGAGTTCACCCAAACGTCAGATGAAGATAGAAGTAGAGATCGGGCTGTTGTTTCATTTTGCCACAAAAAAACAAACAAACAAACAAAAACGTAAGGCCTGGCAAAACACCAGAAATAAGAGAAGTTTGGAATGTAGTCTTCTTTGCAACTCTTAGGATTCAGGCCTATTGACACCCCCATTTGGCACTTTTATACTCCAAAACTATAAGACAGTTTTAAGATGCTTTCCCAGACATTTGGCTACTTTGGTGTGGCAGCCCTATGAAAGAAAAACAGTTTCTCTGTCTAGAGGGACATAAACACGGAAGTCATCTCTGAGCAAAGTTAAAATACTTGTTCCTGATAGATGTTAAATATTAAAACCTTCGTATTTCTAATCCATTAGCTCATGAATCTTTGTCATGTTCATTTAAATCTTGTGTTTTGCATAAGCACGCAGAGGTTATGGGGTTAAATGTAAAAGATAGCCCTTGGAATGTCTGTGTAAACAGTACTTAGATAGAAGAGATGAAACCTCATTCCATCTCTAACACATGTGACATCATAATTAGAACTGTGTGCTCAGGACTCAGCATGTGTAAAGTGAAAGAAATGTAAGCCAAAGTGAATGCACAGCATGTGGAACAGTACACACTGTAGCCAGTGCAGTAAAGCGCTGAGGAACTGAGGTCCACACAGGAAACGCTGCTGAACTGACTTCTCAGGCTTTCCAATTTCTAGTGCCTAAGAAAGAAAAGAGCAGCCCATCAGGAACACTGAGTGGCTACCTCATAAAAAACCCTTAGGGCATATATAAGTTAGGAATATGCAGCCAGGCAATCTAAGGGACTTGGGATTGTTTTATTATAAAATCAAAGGAGTGAACTTTAACTTAACAAATTATATCACTTGATAAATCTGATCACTAGTCAAATAAGATTCTTTCAGTAAAGAAAATTTATATAACTAAAAGTTAGCCAGTGGCAAAAGCTTACCTTTTCTCCTTATTAAAAAAAAACAAAACACACACACACAACTGGAGTTTGGGTGATGGCAGATTGACTTAAATACTTGTCATAAGAAGTATTTTTAATTAATTCAGAACTTATCCTGAAGCCAGGCAGGTGCTGGAAGGCTGAATGCCCCCGACCAGCCAGCACCTGTTAGCACTTTCAGTGTAAGCGACTGAGACGATAGATAGATGACAGATAGATACTAGATACATACATACACACACACATACATACATACATACATACATACATACATACATACATACATACAGGCAGGCAGATAGATAGATTCTCATTCCAGTGGATAAAAGCTAAAATCTGTGAATGAAACAGAATTTGGAAGCTGGAGAAAAGACAACAATGGGACACTAGGAAGAAAGGACTTAAAGACTCCATCCTCTACATCCCACACTCCAGTTGTCTTGTTAATGAAGCTGTAAGGAGCAGAAATGTGAGGAGAGGTGTGCCTGAGCATCTTCCCTCAGCAGTTAGGAAGGAGGCACAATTATCCCATGAAATAGGGAGGTACTGTGTACACTTCCTTTCCCTCTGCCTGTCCCCGTTTCTTCTCTTTCTACCTTCTCTTTCTTTCCAAACCTTCTTCTGCTCTCCTTTCACATTTCATACCAGCTCTGTCTGGGGAGTGAGGGGAAACATCTGGACTCTCTTAACGTTGAGGCAGTTAACGAAAAGGATTTGGAGCCACCAAAGCTACGTGGTTCAGTTCACTTTGGGCACCAGTCATGGGGTGTTTTTATTTAAACAGCAATTAATTATCTTCATATTTATTGTCTTTTGTTAGGTGTGGGTGGATGAGGATTTGTTTTGTGTGTAAGCATGTGTGTACATGGATGTCAGAGGTGGATGTCAGTGCTGTCTCGTATCTTTCTGTACTTTAGTTTTTGAGACAGTGTTTCGCACTGGGACCTGGAATTTGCAGATTCGTTACTCCTATTCTGACTCTAATATTATAAACCCACACTAAGACATGGGTGCTAGGGATTGAACTTGGGACTTCAGGCGTGAACAGAAGAGTTTGCTGACTGACCTGTCTCCTTTTTGCTTGTCTGTCTGTTTTGAGACAGGGTCTCTCCCTGGCTAGTCTAATACTCAGTATGTAAACCAGGCTGGCCCTGATTTCAGAGTTTGACCTGTCTGCCTGCCAAGTGCTGGGTGAGCTATTGCTTACGTGCCCTTAAATTCCTTCTTAATTGTGCTACAATTAGAAATACAATACTCTTTCCATAGTGCTCAGTGAGAAATTCCTAACTGACATTTTAACCTCACATATGTACTTCATAGTAACATAAATATCATATCCTTTGTCAAATAACTAAACATTAAAATTTGTAACAAATGGTTGGTTCCTAAAAATGGAAAATGCCTACATTGATTATTGAATAATAAATAATACAATGAGCAAAGTATGAGGAGTAAGGTTGAGATCATTCTACACAGATGGAAAATGTTCAAAACAGAATTCCAGCAAATAGTTTCTTTGATTCCTGGGATAGAAAGCTGTTTAGTATGATCATATGAGGTACTGTTTAGTATGATCATATGGTACTTCAGATGCCACAGGGTCTTGGGTATGAGAGCAAGTGTTACAAACACATCTGTGATTTTGGAGAACAGCAGCTTGAATCTTCAGGAGCTCTTTGCCCTCCAACTTCCTCAGTACAGACCAGAAAAAAAAAAAGATATCCAAGCCAGAAGGTTGCATTTTTAGTCCATGGATATGTCCTTTAGGTAGCCAATTTCACTCCCTTTGATGCCCCATGAAACACAGCCAGAGGAGAGAGAGAAGAATGTGCCTCTCATTTAAAGTTAGTGAAGCTATTGCTTGAGGAGAAAGAGAAGGGTTTGATTCACAAAAACAGGGATTCCTGGAAGAGTGGCTGTCTCAGGGACCAACTATGACTATTGTCCAGATGGCCTGTTCACTCTCATAGATAGACCTGGACAGGAACTTCAGCATATATAGAGCACCCACAGGAGGAACTGTCTACTCAGGCCTGAAAACGGCTGCTAGGACCTCTACAGCCTGGACATGACCATCGAAGAATCTACTGTTCCTTCCATGGCTTCTTGTTTGTTCCTCCTTGAGATCTTAGCAGCCACCCAAATCCTGCCTCGAACTAACTTAAGGGAAGTGGCCAGAGGAAGACAATCAAATGAACACGAGTGAGACCTAACTACACACAGACAAAAATGATGAGCTCAGATATGTGAGAAGTTGGAAGAAAGAGAATAATGATATATAAGTATAAATTTTTACTCAAATTATGACTTTACATTTGTTATTCTATCTATGTAAACTGGGAGAGGGGATACATGCTAAGGCAAAAAATGGAGGTAAGAAGACAAAAGCCATCACCGGACTTGGAGGTGAGTACCTCTACCCATTGCACTGTCTCACTGAAAGTGATAAAAGGGAAGGCATAAGATAAATGATGTAATATACTATAATGTAATTTTTTAATGATAGAAAAATGCAATGAGAATTTCAAAGAGACATATTAAAAACAACAAAACATACACATTTTTAATGTTGAAACACAATAAGCACTTCTTTAAAAGTATGCTTCCCATCTTAGAAGCAAATTTTTGTTACTGTTGTATCTAGAAAGACACAGTCTCTAACTAGCCAGGCCAGTGTCACTTCTTTGCCCTCATGGCAAATAACATTGGCTTATAGAAACCAATGCCTGAAGGTGGAAGAGGAATATCGCCCACAGCAGCAGGAAAATGACAATATGTAGGTAAGAAATACCACCATATGCACATTTGACTTCATAGAGACCTGGGTGCCAACACATAACACTATGTGTTAAAATAATCTGTGGAATGATTAACCAACAATTAGCTAAATATGCACCACTACAGAGATGACTACTTGTTTTTTCAGTATCATTGTGCTATGGAATAATTTATAATTGCTAAAATGCTTGAGTTGAAACTATTTCCATTAATTTAGATGCAGAATCGGCAATGTGTTATGACACATGCAAACAAGTTTCAGGGTTACATGATTAGCATGGTAATTTTATGTGAAGATACAAGGAGAATAGTGTTTTTATACTCTACGAGGTGAGATCTTTACCTTGTATTATAAGTTTATAAAGCCTATACTATTTAAGTATTTTTAGTGAAGACTAAAAAATGATCTTGCCCTGAATTTTATGAAAGTTATTAGGAGACGCTTTTTCTCCAAAGGGATGCTTTCTTTGGGTTTTCTCGGAGATTGCCATAGAGGTAATGTGGTAGACACTGAAGCCCAGGAAGGTGGGTCAGCATTGCAGGTAGGGCTCTGTCACAAACACATCTGAAAACAAATCATCTCCGTGGCTTGTGACTAAGGTACAGAATAATTTCTTCCTAACATATGTCACATAATAGAAGGCTGCCTACCAACTGGATGTAAGCAGAGAATGCTGGAGCCACAAAAGATAAATAACTAAATAAAAACAGAAAGACAAATAAACAAGAACGCAGTTCAAGCCTTGGATGCCACCTGAAGAAAAGAGAGAGATAAATAAGCTGAAGGCAGAAAGTCTGATTAGCAACTAACATGGAAGCGTGAGGAACTGTCAGATGCAGAGAGAAAAAACAACAACAGAGGGCCTAGAATGAAAGCTGGGTGCACAGGTGTGTGGCAAATCCATAGAAGCATTTTCCTGAAGGGGAGGAAAAGTCCTCTGAGCCCGATAATAGGCTGTCACAACCCAAGAACCAACACTTCCTGAGCACGCAGGGAACTAGAACAGAACCGGAGAAACAGAGGGAAGAACCAAACACAGGGAACAAGCAGGAAGAGTGAGCTGACTTCTGAAAAGTGTAGAGAAAGACTTACTGTTAAAGGGACCTAGACCAAAAAGAGCTAATTTTATTTTTTAATTACATTTAATATAAAATGACCTTGAGCTATAGGGCAGATCCAAGTTTCATAGGTCCTAAATATTATGAATTTTGAGACACTTAACAGAAAGACAAAATTACAATGTAAAATTAGTTGCTTTAAATCTGAGGCTTGAGACTATAAAACTACCAGAATGAAACACAGTAGATAAGCTTTCTATGACACTCTAGACATTAAATATTTTGTATATGATCCCAAAACATAGGCTGAAAAGGAGAGAAAAGAGACTATATCAAAATTTTGCACAGCCAAGGACAGTAACTTGTGGGAAACAGAAAATATTTGCAAAATATACACTGGATAAAGATTTATTGTCCAAAATATCTAAAGAATTCAGCTCAATATCAAGAAAGCAAAACGAGAGCTAGGGACATTGCTCAGTGGGTGAGAGCACTTGCTTTGCTCACATGAGGATCTGGGTTCACTCCCCAGAATCCATGCGAAAAGCCTGGTGCAGTCCTCAACCTCAGTGCTGGAGATTGAGGGTAGAGAATCAGGACAGTTTCTGGGGATTGCCAGCCTTCAGCATAGCTGCCGGTTCAGTGAGATTCCCTAGGTTGAGGAAATAAGGCAGAGAATGACAGAGCAGTATGTCTACCAACCCTCTTGCGACTTTTGTATGTGCACCACACACACACATACATGGACACACATACCATGCCCATGCAGATTACACACAGAGGAAAAATAAAACAACCAACAGAAAATGAAGAAAGGAGGCTGGGGAGGTGGCTCAGCAGTTCAGAGCATGCACCACCCTTGCAGGGGACCAAGGTTCAGTTCCAGGCACCCACAGCAGGAGACTATCAACATGCTGTAACTCGAGCTTCAGAAAACCTGACACACTCTGGTCACCTTAGGCACTGCCTGCAAATGGTACATACAAACATGTGCTGACAGCCATACATGCACATAGATTTAAAAAAAACAATAAATCTTTTTCAAATTTTTTAAATAAATTAAAATAAACAAAGGACTTGAAAAGAAAATCCCCGACCAAGAGCATATGTACTTGTTATTGTCTAAACCACAACATTAATCAGTATCTTGACAATGTTTTCCTTCTAGTTCTATGTAAGTTTTGTTTTAACTCTGACAGTGTATTTGACAAAACCCCTAGCCAACTGCCAATGAAACTACAATAATTGCAATGCCACCAAACCCAGAAGTATTACTGAAGGAAGTTGGGTTGGGAAGAAATGATGTTCTCACTCGATTTTCATTAAATATCTTATGTTGCAAACTTGACAAAGATACATGAAAACGAGAGAAAATAGAGTTGCAAGAAAATGGAGATTTTGAAGTAGAAACACTGAACACGGAAACACAAGTATAATGTGATATAGACATTTCATCTCCAAGGCAGGGGAAGAGTTTTTAGCCTCCCCCAGCGAGGACCAATCAAGAGGCAATGCACGTGTGTGACAAAGCTGGAGTCTAAGCAAAAGAAGATTTTATATTTTCAGAGCAGAGTTTATGTCTGGAGTACCAAGAGGGACTATGATGGTACCACCAGGTTCAAGCCAGATGGAAAGGCACATGATGCACATCACATTAGGATGAGGAGCATCTGCACGGATGGCCGTGGTTAAGGGATAAAGAATTGCTTCTGATTCTGCGAAGCCTAATCCAAGTGGAGAGGCCAAGCTTCCAACACAGCTTCAAATGAATACCAAATAGTCCAGCTTCTGTGGAAGAGATAAACATGGCCAATTCATGGTGGTGTGCGAGCTTAAAAAGAAATAATAACCCTGGCATTGGAGGGATGATTTATAAGAATTTTGATGAACATCTGCTACTACCACTCCTAGAATCTGCTGGATCTTCAGCTGCAGAATCGAGGATTCGTCAATACATAATGCATCACAATATAATAAAAATTACTTCATCTTAATGTTGAAATGGCAAATGCATTCAATTTAACAGTAATAAAACATGAAGGCAAGTTAGTGGTAAGACTGCTTTTTAAAATAACTACATCTCAATGAATTATTGTTTGAAATGACTAATAGAAACCACAGAACTCCCCCCCCCAACAGTTCTACCTTGTGTGTGTATTGGGGGCAGGTTCATGAACCTGTGCCCATGTGTGTGCACATATATGTACATGGGAGCATGTGCGTGTGGAGATCAGAAGTTATGTGTTTTCCCCAAGGTCTCACACTCAATTTAGAGATCACTGGTTGTGCTGCACAGTCTGGTCAGCAAGCTGTAGGGTTCTTCTTGTCTGTGTCTTGTCATTACTGCAATTACAGGTGTGTGCTCTATCTTTTTTCATGTATTCTGGCGATCGGAATTCAAGTTCTCACACACAGCAAGTACTTGGCCAGCTGGCTTATCTCCCCAGAAATGACACTTCTACTTTTTAGTATTTCTAGAATGGATGTTCTATTGTCACACTCATAACTGAATAGCAACTATATTGAAAATTGCAGTGATGTAGGGTGAAGTAATCCCTTCCTATAAAGAATTCTATAGTACACAGGAGACCACGTGTGTAACAAGATACTTCTTTGCAGAGTGTACTTCAGTGTTCTTTTCAAAGACAGATTACACACAGCCCTCTCACTCAGAAGGGGTTCATTTCCTAAAGGTAATTTAGCTACTCCCAGAGAGGATTAGTTAGCTCGTGTGATTCAGGTACATAAGTATTCTATACCAAACACTAAAGCCCTTTTGAAAACGAGGAAATACCAAACAAGAGGAAAAAGTGCACTCTGAGCAAACGAAGCAGCCACTACCCGCTGAGACCATGGCATGCTGCCACCCTCTGGGCTGGTGCATGTTGCCCACATGGTGCAATCTAAGAGAAGATCATATGAAAGCCTCACCGACGAGCACTTGAGGCCTTGCTGCACACTATCCAGAAACCCAGAATGGAATCACTTCTGTGAATGCTGCTAGCTGCCTAAACTGTAACTCAGACCCTTTTATCACCGAATCTTAGACCAGGTTCAGATCTTGAGTTACTTTTACACTGAAAAGGGTTTACCTTTTTGGTTTGGCTCTGTAAGCTGGCACTCAGCTGAGAAACTACACTCCTACTCCCAGGATGTGGAGTTTGTCTTAAGTGGCATTCCTGAGCCTGACAGTTGTCTTAGGTCAAAGTTCTGTCAATGTAAAAAACAACTGTCGCCTCAAAGAGGGTAAGGGTTAGTTTATTCTGGGGCCAAGGACGATGGAGTGTGGACTCAGGGCATAGATTTAGGTTACTCCTGAAGTATTGACTGTTCCGTGACCTTTTTATTGTCACAGAACAAAGAAAGATATAAATCATAACACTTTCCAAACACTGTGGTGGGGACATCAGAGAGGTGGGTCATAGCAAAGCAGAGAAAACTGCGGATGCTATCAAGATGAGATTCTTAGCTACTGGCTGGTAGAAGTTAGTGCTCTTGCTAACTTCCTACATTACAAAGGCAAGCTAGTGCACTGTTTCTACATTTCAAATGATTTACTTAACAGTCATGAAGAAGTTAGGCCAGGTACAGATGGAGACAGTAAATGGCTCTTAAGAGGGCTAAAGATGGCCCAAGATAATATGGCTTTGCACCTGCAACATTCCAGACTACAGTCACTGAAGTTCTGATTAGTTAATGGGCTTTGCCGGGGTTCAGTTGAAGTGGTGGCTTCTCTCTGGGAACATTCATTTACAATTTTGTCTTCTCAGCACAGCGCCACACCTCAGCCCCAGGGATAAGGCAGAAGTTCTCAGATCCCTTGTGTCTACTTCCTTCCCCTCTCAGGAGTGCTGCAAGTCAGAGAAAGCCAAGTTGCACAGACTAAAGACGACACCTTTCCTGGTAGAAGAAGGTGATCCACATCCTAGAAGGAGTCTGTTTTCTCTCCCGCCATTTTATCCTGTGTTGAGCATGGTAAGAGGATTATAGCTCACCTAAGAGTAAGATCAGTGTGTTTCCCTTGCATTCCCCACAGCACCTTCAGACCTCAGCTTAATGAGCTCTGTCCTCTCCAGCTTAGCCACCACTCTGCTCTGCTTAGCTAAGTGGTCATCATCCACTAAAGCCTCTTCCATACACAGCATTTAGAGAGTCCCTCTAGAGGAAGAGTAATGAGTAGGGACCTATGTTTTAATGCCATGTGTCTTACATTGAACCAAGCCTTGGTAGCTTTTTAATAGATACTTTGTTCCCTCTATTGGTCCAATTTTTACCACCAACCATTCATTTAATGTTATATTATATAGACAGGAATGTACTGGTCTTCATGGTCCTGAATACAAGCAGAATTCTTTGTTGGGTCCCTAGGTTATGTAACCTATTCAAGGCAAAAACTGGCTGAAAACAATCCTCCACCAGCCTTCATTCAGAGAAGGTTCCCACCCTTACAAACCAACAGCAGAATGATATCTTCAAGATTGTAATAACAAGATCATATTCTCATACACTCCTCTATGCACTTCTGAAAAAAGAAAAAATAATAAGCCCCTTGTGGGATACATTATTGTCTTATTCTTTTCTGTCTCTTTCCAAGAGCATAGCAAAAGGTTATATATTATGTCAAATATTTTTAATAAAAATGAATAAGGAACCTTGGTAAGGAATATTTTAGCACTCTTGAAAAAAATTAGGTCATGGTGGCTACTTCCAAGAATTGTACATACAAAATTTAAACCCAAGCCATGTGGGTAATGGTGAAAGTTACTTCCATCTGGCAATGAGTGTGTGGCAGTGTTGGCTTTATTATTAACAAGCCACAGCATAGCCAGCTGTCTGGTTCACACTATCAACAGGCTTGTAGTTAACATTGTAAGTCGGTCTCCCAGAGTAAATTTACACACAGTCAATAGCCATGATTGTGTGAAAACAAATTCTAACAAACACATATTCTTTTCTTCACAGACAAGTGTTTAATCAAAGGTCAATTTTCCTCATTAATGAAAAGGTTATATAAGTAAGTCACATCATGTTTCTATGCTATAACTTCCTATACCCTTGAGATCTCAATAAAAAAAAATTGCCATATGATAAACATAGTAAAATCTGTAAACCTAAAGAAGCTAAGCAAGGAGGAGGACTCTGGGTAACATCATCAGTCCTTACTCAGACAGGCAAACAGGACAGACATGGGAAGAAGGAAAAAACAGGCAATAGGACAGGAGCCTACCACAGAGGGCCTCTGTAAGACTCTACCCAGCAAGGTATCAAAGCAGATGCTGAGACTCATAGCCAAACTTTGGGCAGAGTGCAGGGAATCTTATGAAAGAAGTGGGAGATAGAAAGACCTGGAGGGGACAGGAGTTCCACAAGGAGAGCAACAGAACCAAAATTCTGGGCCCAGGAGTCTTTTCTGAGACTGATACTCCAACCAAGGACGATTCATGGATATAACCTAGAACCCCTACACAGATGTAGCTCATGGCAGCTCAGTGTCCAAGTGGGTTCACTAGAAATGGGAACAGGGGCAGTCTCTGACATGAACTCAGTAGCTGGCCCTTTGATCACCTCCCTCTGAAGGAGGAGCAGCCTGACCAGGCCACAGAGGAAGACTATGAAAGACAGTCCTGATGAGACCTGATAGGCTAGGGTCAGATAGAAGGGGAGGAGGACCTCCCCTATCAATGGACTTGGGGAGGGGCATGGGAGAAGATGAGGGAAGGAGGCTGGGATTGGGAAGGGATGAAGGAGAGGGCTACAGCAGGGATACAAAGTGAATAAACTGTAATTTATTAAAAATTAATTAATTTTAAAAAAAGAATTACCATGATCCAGAATCCTCAGGATTAATAGACTCAGGCGCTTAAATATTAGAAGTGGTAGTAGACAGGAAATTTTTTCATTTGCACAAAATTATTTTGAATTTGAAAAGATAATTGACAGACACGAAGTGATAAGACACCATAACTGAAAAGGAAGGAATGTGGGAGCTCTGAAGGTAGAATTGTGGGCTTGCTGCCAGACATATCTGCATTTAAGTATTCCTTCTGCTGTATAGAAACTAAATAACAGATTGTTGAATTCTCAGTGTTGTTATAAAGATCAGTGTAATATTGAATGAGGTTTATCTTATTGTGTGTCATATTTTGAGCATTTAGTTATATTTCTACTGCCAAGGAAGTTGCCAAAAGAATTGGATACCAGTGTGGGGAGGAGTTTTAAAATGTGGTTAATAGAATATGACAGATAAGGGGAAAGGAGACAAGGTATCATTCTGGGTATCCAGCATTGACAACTCGGTAGATGGAAGGTAGCTTTCACTATAACAAAAAATAGATGTTAAGGACAGGATTGAACAGAGAAAAATGATATGTTCAGTTTAATTATGTCTCTGAGAAACATTGAGACAATGGTCAATAAGCAACTGGATAGTAAGCTCTACTTTGAGTAAGAAAAAAAAACATTCTGAGACTGGTACTCCAACCAAGGACCATTAGTGGAGATAACCTGGACCCCCCTACACAGAGGTCACCCATGGCAGTTCAGTCTCCAAATGGGCTCCCTAGTAAGGGGAGTAGGGACTTTCTCTGATATGAACTCAGTGGCTGGCTCTTTGGTCACCTCCCCTTGAGGGGGGAGCAATATGACCAGGCCACAAAGGAAGACTATGAAAGACAGTCCTGATGAGACCTGGTAGGCTAGGGTCAGATGGAATGGGAGGAGGTCCTCCACTATCGGTGGACTGGGGAAAGGGGGTGGGAGGACATGAGGGAGGGAGGGAGAGTGGGATTTGGAGGGGACAAGGGTGGGGCTACACCTGGGATACAACATGAATAAACTGTAATAAAAAATTATATTAAAAAATATTGAACTGCAAATGCACTAACAGAAGAGATACAATTGAAGCCAAAAGAATGGATCAGCTCATGAAAACAGAATGTACAGAGTAAAGAAAACATGACCAAGCATAGAGGCAGGAAAAAATACACCACTGTGCCTTTTCCTTAGAAAAAGGTGGGTGTTAAGATAAGATGGGGGTTCAGGTCTACAGATCAATTAGTAGGGTGCACACCCCAGCACCGACAGCTCTAAGTTCTATGTCCAGCATTGCATAAACAACTGAGTGTGTGGATGCCAGACTGTGTTTCAGCACTTAGGTGGAAGAAATAAGAGAATGAGAAAATCAAAGTCCTCACAGCTACATGAGTCATTCCCACTGTGGGGGAGGGGTGTGGGAGTCGGCTACTGAGGCTGGGGTGGATACGAATTGAATCGTGTCTGGTGGGAAGATAGCTCTAATGTCAGAAAAGTTAGGAGAGGCAGGCATTGTTCTCCTGCACTCAGAAAGGGGAGGTAGTTTACGTCTACAACTGTGCAATGATGTAGGAGTGGTAAAGGTGAGAGATGCAACTGATCTGATAGAACAGGGCAGAGCTTGGAGAAAAGTCACCAAACAAAATATAGATGACTTTCAGTTCGATAGTCTTAGTTACAGATTCTGAGACACGGTCTTTGTGCCTTTTATTGCCTACTAAGTCTCACTCAAATCTTTTATTCTGTATTATAACTGCTAAATGGTAAACTTTCATTCACAGCTGCTCAGGCCAGGATTAAATCATATATCGCCTCCTTCTTCTCTCATCCTACAATATTCCAACAATCTATAAGAGATCCGTTGGGGAAAGAGCAATGGTACAGAGAACACGTAGTCCCTCCACCAACAGAACTCTCTTCTGGTTTCAGCCAAACATACTGGACTTCATCCAGCAAAAAACAGGCACATGTCATCATGGGAAAAGGCAGCCTGAGGGATTAACAGAGGGAAAGTCTCAGAGTCTACATATCCCCAATAACACACACACCATGCATAAAGGAAAGATGTTAGCACAGAGTGAATCCTGCCAAGTTCATGTTGGACTCTTTCTTTGCAATACTAGATTTTAGGGCAACAAAGAGCCCAAAGTTTGGAGCTTCAAAGTCCATACCTTATGAAAACAAAAAGTACAATAATATTTGTCCTACATTGTTTAATAAGATTAAAAACAATTTGTCTAATACACTTAGCTTGTGACAGCACTAAAATGTGTCTTTAACAATCAGAAGAAACCAGACTAGCAAACAAAAAAAGTGCCTGCAACGCAAATAAAAAGACAGCAAGTCTCCAAGACTGTTTCTCTCTGTTCTGACCTTTGTTGTGTTGGCTTCATCTTCAAGTGTGAGGGTCTTTGGAAGCCATCTATGTGCATTATCCTGACTGTCATCAGCCCCAGCATGAAGGGAGTCATCCCTTCATGAGGTCCACACACGTGGTAGTTCCTGGGCTAACTTGCTGAACCACATAGTTGTTTTTATTGTCTTTACCACTTAAAAATGACAAATGACTAGTCTGCTGTGTTGTAAACGCCTGCCCTGGGTGTAGAGGGCAGCTCTCTTTCCTGAATTATACATTGGCCAGAAGTGTGGAAATGTGCCAGTCACCAAGTCTTGAGACATACTTAATATAAGCCAAATGTAATATGATGTTAATATAAGCCAAATGTAAGTGGGAACAGAGCCCCAGAACTGCAGATTAGTACATGGGTCAATAACAGGAAAAAGAAAGGTAGTAAGAAGGAAAGAGAGGGAGGGAAAGACAGAGAAAGAGACAGGGGCAGGCAGAAGAGAAAGAGAGAGAGAGAATGCACAGGCAATGTCCCTAGGCCTGGTACTATCTCTAGAAAAACAGGATATAATTATTTGAGATGATACTCAGACACCAGCATTTTTTAAGTATCACTATCTCAATGTAGTTCCAGTTGTCCCCAAAAGGAGAAAACCCTACTCTAGGGACTTTCAGGCCTCTGATAAAAATGGACTTTATCACTTAAGCCAGAAATAATATCTCACTTAACTTCCATGTACTAAAAATGGAAGAAGCATTCTTCCCCTAAACAAAGGGGAGGTTCAGGTACTAAAAGTATAAGGGATGGACCCTTACCAGCCAATGTGGAAGCCAGAACTATATAGTAAAGACTATAAAAGCCATTCAACCTGGTTCTCAACTTAGTACAATTATTGCAAATCTTGTCACATTTTCAATGCCTACTAAGGAAGGTCCTGGCTCTTTCATGAACATAGTTTTAAACAGTTTAGGAAGAACTGCCTTAAACTGGTCCTTTTACATCTAGATCATCATCCTTTTACACTGAAGAAAAGTAAAGTCAGAGGTGCTAAATGGAATAAGTAGCTATCGTTTGGGGAGGAAGTCATGGGATAGGGGAAGGGTGGAGAAGGAGACATCCCACAGTATCACTTGCTCCTCTGTAGAGTTTTGTACAGGACATAGACATTGTGCTTGAGACTTCTTTGGGAGTACCTGGCTGCCACCATTCATGGAGAAGGGCTCCAGCAGAACGTTTTAAGGAGCTGACCTAAAACTGTATAGCTAATGCTAGGACGCTATGTCCCTGAGGCTGAGGCATGTCGGGGAGAATTCCCAGGCACGATATTAATCTTTGCAGTGCAAGATGGTTCCAGAATTCCTGCTTTTCACTCTATATGGGACTGAACTCTTCTTGTGAGTGCAATGAAGCTTAGCTTCCCTGCATATGTCTTGATACCAGTATTGCCATTTATTCTGCATCATTATTAGGAATATACATCTTTGCTCTGGCACCCGAAACACTGTGGTTCAAACATCAGGGCACTCTACTGCAGCTTCAGGTTTGCATGGGTCGGGAATAAAAAGCCTAGCGGCCCCCTCAAACACAAGGCTAAGGACCCCCATACTACTTTTCATCAGCTTTAGTTCTTACAAGTTAAACATTGCCCTCTAAGTTTCCATCCTCTCTCTGTGTTTGACACTCTGTGTCTCAAACAGTCACACCGTAGGAGCCATGCAGGCTAGAATGTACACAAAATATTCTACAGAGCAGTGTTATGCCTGTTGGCTTGTCCATCCTGTGAGAAACAATTCCAGTGGCTGGCATTCACTACAGAGCTTTGTTCATCCATAAGAGGCATTCAGCAATAACGTCACCTATATATTCATTAATATAATAACAAAATATAGCTGATAACGGGTTGCCTGGGCATCAGTGAATGAATACTGACTATAATGAGTAGTTCTTTCCTGACAAGTAATCATCAAAGCTCCCTAATTTTAAATTTCTACCTACAAATAGTTTCTAGAAAATATTTTGTTGTGATGAAATAATGACATTAAGTTTTTGTTGTTGTTCTTTAAAATGAACACATGGGTGTTGATTTTTACGTTGGTGAGAGGCAGTGCACCCTTAGAAATCTAGTAATGCCTACAGCATCTCTCCTTGCCTTCTTAAAGATAAGCAACAAAAACATATTGGGTAAAGAAGACTTACTTGATTAACACAGGAATATATTGGCCCAATTCCCAGGCCTGCAGGTTCCACAGATGTAGTTTAAGAACCCAAGGCTACAAAATCTCCCAATTGATGTTTTATTTAAAGGCATGTTCAAAGTATTTTACCATAGAGGTGAGAGAAAGGTTCTTGGCAGAGAAAACAAATCTGCCTACCCATAGGGTCAGCAGTTATGGGAATGCAGGGAGGGAGTGCATGAGTGAATGGCTGACCAAAGTGCAATGAGGAGCAGCTCCCTCACATGGGAGTGTAGGCCTTGTGTTATCACACCCTCGCTCTTTTTAAGAGAATGCATTTGAATTTTCATATGAAATATCCCTCTTGTTAGTATTGGTAGGACCAAAAACAAATTTTTTGACATTCCAGGACAGGCCTCACACCCAGGAGTAGTCAGCCAATACAAACTAGACTTGATGGGTTAAAGACTGAGAGAGAAGGGAAGAAGAGAGGGAGGGAGGATTGGAAAGAGAAAGGGAAAAGGGGAAGGAGAGAAAGACACAGAGAGAGAGAGCAAGAGCATGAGACCATGGCTAGTATCGGGGAAAGTATAGAGGAGAGGATGGATATGACTAAAATACACCAGATGAAATAACCAACATAGTTTGGGACAATGAAAGCAGTCTTTAACAGATTTCTCTAGAAGAAAACAAGAAGAGAAGGTAGAAGAATCCGGTTACTCATATTTTAGTGCCTTTTCACTATCAGTATATTTCTTAGATTCATTTTTAAGGCATAAGACTTAAAATGAATTTAGCATCTTTTCCTACAGTGCCAGCATGCCACCATAGGGTAAAGTAGCAGTTTAGGAGATGCCTTAAATCTTTCGATATTTACTTAAAGTCTGCTTCCCTGTGCTAGGCAATACCCAGGCTGCGAAGAACACAAAGAAAATACTGTCTCTGTTTTCAGAGCGTACATACCCTGGAAAGAACCAGATCAGGAGTTTACAATAACATGTATTAAATAGAGCCTATCACAAAGATTGTAAGAAGGACAAAGGGAGGAGGAGGAGGAAAACATTCCTCCTCCCAGGAGATTGAAAGGAATTCTCAGAGGAGAGATCTCTTTTGGTGTTGCTTTAAACTGCGAGGCCCAGATTATTAAACACTTAATAAGATATGCTGCGTAATTATATTTTTTATTCTAGCAGAAAAGAAGGGCACTAAGAATTATTCACAGAAGAGCAATATGGTTGGACCACCATCATCATCATTATCACTGTACTAGCAGCAGAGTGACATAAGATGTAGAGGAAGCAGAGTAGACACTGAAGAACCCCAGACAATGATTTAAGTAATTCAGCCCATTAGGAAGTAGCAAGAACACAAAGCAAGGTTAGTTGGTTTAAAAGCTAATGTTATGGCTACAGAAGCTCCGCTTTATGGCAGGCATCCATCTTGGTACCCACCAGCCATTTGTCTCTGATTCCAGTCTCTGAAAGATAAGTTCCCAGCAACCCAGACTCAATGACCTCCACCCAAAAATGTATAGCCGTGACCACCTACTTGCTATGATATGATTAACTGCTTTTTTTTGCTTATGCAGATACCCAAATATTGTTTTAAGTTGCCTTAACCACTTACCTTAGCAGAACAGAACAGTTTTTACTTGCCTGCATAGATATTGAAGGTCTTCATGTGGTTTTCCCCTTTAAAAGTCCTTCCTTGTACCCCTCAGTAGTCTCTGGAGCCAGGTTACTTGAGGTCAAATATTGTCTCACAGTTATTTTCTCTGTTGCTTCAGGCAAGTTACTTAAGCTCTCTGAATCTCTTTTTGATATACATGCCAAATGATCATGTGACAATGTTGTACGTTTGTGCCTAATTCTTCTTATTATTATTCCTTCTGTAATTCTGGTTAGGGTGGTGGCATTATCGTGTGTGTGTGTGTGTGTGTGTGTGTGTGTGTTTGTGTGTGTGTGTGTGTTAGAGTACCAAATATCCCATTTGTTGGTGGTGGCATTATCTTGTGTGTGTGTGTGTGTGTGTGTGTGTGTGTTAGAGTACCAAATATCCCATTTGTTGTGCTTTTGAACCAGTTCCATAGTGATAGGGTGAGCATGCTGGCATCTGCTATGCTTTAAAACAGTCTAGGTTGGCGTGGGTTTATGTACGGGTCACAGATTACAAAGGAAGCTTCCTTAGCATAGTGATGATGGTAGAGTCCTTTATGCATATGAGATTGTCTACCATCCTTTCAAGGATGGGGCTAGTGTTGGAGTCTCTATGACAGGGATGTTAGATAAACATTTCTTGGATATGTGATAGAAAGCCGAGAAGGCAAAATTCACAGAGGTTCACTAAGAAAGAATGACAGATAAATTGGAGGGATTAAAAAAACAGAAGAAATGGATCTATAAGAACAGCCCACAGAAATCACAACAGAGGAGGTGGGTGTAGGTATAAATGAAAACATCTATCTCACAGTTAGAAAATCTTGAATGAAATAATTTAACATTACTGTGGTATCTCTCAGAGTACTTTTCATTATCTTGACTGTAAATCCAGTTCTAGAGATAGAAGAAGGAACAGGGGCTTCTGGGGAGAATGATATCTATTTCCAGAATTTACAGGTTTAAAGACATTCCTTATAATTCAATTGTGTTAAGTGACGTAAGTATTCCTTTGCATATCAGTGAAGTTAAAAAGGATCTGTTTCTATTGTTTGCATTTTGGTACAAGAACAAACTGTATTCCTTCTTTCTTCTAACTTCCCTGAAGAACCAGGGCTGATAACAAGCAGCAATGTTCAACAATAGGACGTCTATGTCTACAGGTCCTCCTTGCTGCAATTGCTTTTCCTGCCACTTCTACTTTGACTCTGAAACCTCAGGGATGAAGCATGAATGCAGACCTCATTTGAAGAGAAAGACAGACATTTCCAAAACGTCTCCTGTTACAAATAACATTGGTATTACAAAAAGTCTGATGGTTTTGGCAGTATAGAATATAAAGTGAAAATGTTGAGCATGTTGGCTTTGGACTCCACCATTTGTCAGGCATGAGGGCCTGAGAACCTTACTCTTTTGAGCCTCCATTTGCTTCCACCTATGTAAAGGGCAACGTTAACTCTGGATTCTTTTAAATAGTGGGACCCATTGGACAAACAGTGGGTTCGTAATATTTTTACCTTTCAACGCTTCAGAATAGAAGAGATTGAAAAAGAATGAGACATGCATTTTTAAAAAAAGTCTTTGAGAAGGATTTATTGCTTCTTACAACAGGAAAAACACTGACATTCTTCCTATCAGTGTAACTGTCTATTTACAGAAGACCTAGTGGGCCTGATCCATACTTCTCATGGCCCCAGGGCCAAGTAAGCTTTGTGCTTTCCATCAGCTTACCAATGTAACACATGACTCATTAAACAAAGTCCCTCAAAATCTAAACCAAGCTAACTACCAAAGGCTTACACATAAGCCATAGCCTAATGATGAGCCCAAGGGAATTGTATCACCTCCCCAAATGTTCTTGGTCACTGGGTGTTTTTCAAAAATAAAAAGACAAGTTTTGCTAAAGCCATAATTGTTCCTCTTTTATTTTACATGAAATAACAACAAAATAAATTCATGGGATATAGTTAAACTGTCCAGTCATGAAGAGACCAGTTTAAGTCCACCACCTAAATTTTCAAATGGCATAGTGGTGTTTCATCTGGAATTTAATATCAAATAAAAGAAAGGCTGGAAATACCCTGACCTGCTATTAACTTCGCATTTTTCTAAGATTACTATGCTTTGCTATTGGCAAAATGGTCATTAAAAATTCAACACAGAGTTAAGCAGTAAAATTGGATCCCATAAAGTATGATGATAGTATTGTGGATCTTAAAACCCCCTGTGCAGATGTTCCTAATCAGACTGAAAACACAAATACACAAACCAGTTTGTTCCAGCTACAGAATAATTTCATTAAAAGCATACTTATAATTGAACAGAATAAATATTAATTAAAACCAGGGAAGTAGTGAGACTGCATGGAAATATAATCACAGAAAGTCTTTGCCAAGAAAACTGTTCCAAAGTTTTAAAGCTGGGGAGTTGAGAAATCAGTTCTTTTCCTGGCTACAGGTAAAGAAAATTATTACCTGAATTAGCCAAAACCCATATGAACATATCTTTAGGGAAAGCACGTGCACAACACACAACACACACACACATGAGTGTAGACCTATTAACCCAGAATGTCATTTTTTAACCTCCTCTGGGAACATTAGAAGTCTGATTTGCCGTGTTCCATTTTTCATTGACACATAAGTGCTGTAGGAAATAAGCTGCAGAAGTAAACAGCCACACGCAGCCCGCACAAGCTCCGAGGACATAGGATTCTCTTTGCAAATACTCATCTTGGCAATAAGCCTCCTTTATGTACAAAAGGCTTTGTTCCCTGCTTTGTAGCAAGTCCCAGGGCTACAGCAGGTAACTGTGTGCTGCTAAGTAGGCTCAAAAGCAATTGTATTCAAAACAGGAAATATTTTATAGCTTGATTCGATGAAGGTAGGAAGTTATGTCAGCACAGTTAAGTTTTAAGAGCTCATTTTCCCATAATTACTGATCTTCTACCCTGAACCATTATGAACTTTAACATTGCAAAATACATAATTCCATTCAAGGGTTGGTGCTTAATTGCTTAATTCCTAGCCAGGGGGAGGAGGGGAGCAAGTAATTTTAAAAGCAATTAGGAAAATCTTACACAGAAGCATCTACTCTGCTTATTTTCCTAGTGTTAATATCCATCTCATTAGAAGTCTGTTTCATTAGCTAAACTGTCACCCCAGATCATAATTCCCACCCAAGAAGCAAAGTAACATCTATTCTGCATAAAACTGTAAACCCAAATGCACTTACCTTGTGTCACCTGTTGAACTGCCAACATTACCCCAGACACAGTGTCTGGGAGCAGGTTTTCCCTCAGATTGTACTGTGGTGCCCATTCCAAAATAGGTAGGCGCCTTTTACACCACTGTTTAATGTCTTCACAGTGGGGGGTATGCATCTTGCCCCACAGCACGCTTTTCTTCTTCCTCTTTGCTCCTGTCATTTTTCAGATTCCCTCCTGTAGTAGTCAACTTTTTCAGACAAGGGAGAGAAAAAAAAATCGTTGGAGAACACCTCCTTTCAATGCCAGTCTCCAATTCGTCTGTGGTTTACAATGTCAAAGCTATCCAGAAAATAAATAAGTGGGAGAGGGAGAGAGGAGAGAGAGAGTAAGAGAGAGAGAGAGAGGCAGAAACATAAATGGATGCAATTCAGCTCTATACCTTACTACGGTTCAGCTAATTATTCTAGATAAAAATTACAGACCCAAACCTTGAATTCTTATCTGAATAAGAAATGGTTCCTGTTAATGTAATACTTTTCTGATCTTGAAAAAGTAATGGGCTCAGTGGTGAGATGGTTACAGCCCCCTTGCCAGTAATTCCCTTTATATTCACTGTCGTCTTATGTTTTTGGCTGCATTCCCAATGATTAATGAGGTGGTTCTGGGCGTGTGTTGGAAGTGGGCTGGGCTATGCTAATGAAACCAGGAAGCATCGGGCCAGCCCGGTGTCTCCCTATAAGCCAAAGCTAAGTCATTGCTGTCAGAAGGATCTGCTGTACAGAATACGCTAAGAGACCACAGACACTCTTCTTTGTGAGGTGTGCATTTTCAACATGACTGAAAATTGCCAATTCCATAAAATTTAGAAACATGATAGGGTCCGACATGGATCCTTGTCATTCTTTTCTCTGAGACATGAAGTTTTCATTCACACAGAAAACATTCAGATAGCCACTGAGCCACCTGAGAAAGGACTAGCCAGTTCTTCTAAACAGACTGAAATTTCATCTGCTGGGCTAAGGAAATAAGCACCATAACGAGCAAATATTTGTGGCTAGAGTTTATTTTCCTTCCTGTCTCTGCTCATTCACTTTTCACTGATTGTTTCTGTAAGGTTTTAATCAGCACACTTATGTCATTGTAAGTAAAATTTATTGAGAAATTCAGTACCATTAAAACTATTGTTTGAAGTGGCACGTGTGTGTGTGTGTGTGTGTGTGTGTGTGTGTGTGTAATACTGTCTTTTGTTGACATAACTTTTAGTGGACTGTTCTCCTTTTAAAAATGAGTGTTACGTTTCATAACAGAACAGACTGTCAAAGATTTTATTGTATTATTGTTTCCCACAGCCTCCAAAAGAGTAAGCCTGTATTATGATCTGAACCATTGGAATTAACCCAAAAAGCCAATATTCTAACTAAAACTGTGAAGCCAAAAGGAAGAAAAGCATGCATGTAGTTATTTGCAGTGCTTTCTAACATCCATTTGTCCAAACACTAGAAATCATATGCTGGAAGCTATTACAACAATAAGAATTTAGATCTTTGGATCCTCTAGAGGAACTCTTTCTCCTATTAATTACATTAAGGGGAAGAGCTACTTCCTGAGCTTCAAAAATATGACATCCTTTGCTTTGGAATACTTGCAATATTTTTAATACTTGACAATACGTCTTTTCAAATTCCATGAATCCTAAATATACAGAGAAATGTACATTTTATATAAATGCATGGGATTCATTCTGTATCTTTCCAATATTTATATCACATTAAATTCCTAACACTTCAATAAATTTCTAACTCAGGGTCAGGCCAAAGGCTTGTAGAAAAGAATCTTTATTATGGCTGAGATGAAGTTCAGTGGCAGAGTTTTTGCCTAGCATGCATGTTCACTCCCTAGCAAAACAAAGAGGGGAAGGAGAGAGGAGAAATCTCATTCGAAGAGGATGCTGCATATTGTAGCATTATTATTTGCTATAAAAATAGCCTGAAAAGATAAGTGCAAATTCACACAATAGAAAGTGGAGGTTGGCAATCCTTGGTGAATGGAAACCTCTCCCTTCGCTGAATATATTCTACATATGTGCACAGTGGAAATCAGGAACTATGCATTAGTTCATTGAGGGTTATTTTCTTTCCTAGGCTGTGAGAGAAAGAAAGAAAGAAAGAAAGAAAGAAAGAAAGAAAGAAAGAAAGAAAGAAAGAAAGAAAGAAAGAAAGAAAGAAAGGAAGAAAGAAAGAAAGAAAGGAGGGAGAGAGGGAGTAAGGGAGGGAGGGAGGGACAGTGAAAACTACACTGAAGTCACCAATCAATTGCTGTTTTGTGATTTCTAATTTTTAAGTTTCTGTTAAATACTATACACAAATAATTCACCTGAACATGACATTTGCAAGTAAAAGTGGATCTCCACAGCACCACCAATGTGATACCAGTGCCAGCAACTGCGCTAAAACATTGCTGAAGGGAGTAGAGTTGTATGAAAAGATAGTTTTTTTCTTTCTTTCTTTCTTTCTTTTTAATTTTCAAAACTTAGGCCTTAGCTAGGTAGACTCTCAGCTATCTAGCCTAAGTTAACCCGTCCACTTTGCCTCACCCAGCTACATGGTCAGCTATCCTCCCACGTCCAGGAACCCGTTTGTCTTCCTCCATGTCACCAGGCAAAAAGGCTTTTCTGTGTTTTCTTCCCAGAGTCCCTTTCTCCCTACCAGGAAGCCCTGCCTTCCACTTCCTGTCAAGAAGGTAGTTCTTACATGGCTCATCAGACAGTTCCTAAGAGAATAAATCCTTCCTAAAAATCTTTTCTCTAAAGTTTAAATCTAGAGCTCCACATTATTTAAAGCCTGCCAAAACCTCACTGTACAGCATGATCGTAGTCTTACTTATAATCGGAAACACCAAACAAAGGAAGCTTTATGAGAAATTTGTTCACACACATGAAGTTCTCAAAGTGACTTGGCCAGCCCAAAAAGTTCAAGAAGACTAATAACATTTATTTGAAAGTACCACCCATGTGGGCCATCTCTTTCCTGAATGTCCAGCGAACACCTATAGACATCAAAAGAGTCTCTGATTATCTTCCACTTCAGATATGGACCAACAGGAAAGTTCTTCTTCCTAAAACATCATTTTGATCACATCATTAACATCTTTAAATTTCTGTCATCCCCAACATTAAGCTCAAACTTATTTAAAAAAAAAAAGCAATGTAAATCTTCCAGCCCCCAATTAGCTCACCATAAACTCTGACTTAACAAGTGTGTGTTAAACAACACATGGAGGAGGAAGGGAAGGAGGGAATAGGTATTATCTATACTTTAAGAGATAGTTAATGACAGAACTAACAAGAATAGGAGGATTGATAATGAAGTCTTAAAGGAGGTGCTCAGGGACAGAGGATTTCATACAAGTTCCTCCCATCCCACCCAGATCTTGTGTTCCATCAAGTAACAGTTCATAACCTGTCACACACTGACATTCCTAGTCACATGATCATGTCCTTCACATCTTCTAAATATTTACTAAAATCTGTATCTTTAGTGACGACTTCCTTGGATCCCCAGAATTCTAGTCATGCTATATGGTTGGAATGCAGGTAGCCTTCACAGATATAGAGCTGGAGTCATTTTCATGATAGATTTTTCTTCTTGCTTCACATCTTTTGCACATGATTTTCTTCTCTCACTCATTATAAAATCCTTATGAGTAGGGCTTATTCGCATAATTTTATTTGCTTTTTCCCTTATGACCTAGTACAAGAAACTTCCAGTGTTTCATCCACTAAATAACTATGAATGCAGTAGTCCTCCTGAAATAGCTCCAGGATCACCTGGCCTGTTGCAGCAGAATTGCCACACCATGCACTAAAAGAACAGGGATAATCTCAGAAGAGAAATCAAGGGGAGGTAGTAGGACGAAAATAGAGAGTTTTATCTTTGCTTGCTCAACTTCTTCTTCTTTCCCTTTCAAAATCTAATAGATGTCCTTGTTCCTTTTTTAGGATTTATTTATTTATATTGTATTTAATGAGTGCTCTATCTGCATTTACACCTGCATAACAGAAGGCATCAGATCTCAGTATAGATGGTAGTGAACCACCATGTTGCTGCTGGAACTTGAACTTGGGACCTCTGGAAGAGTAGCCAGTGCTCTTAACCACTGAGCCATCTCTCCAGCCCCAATGTTCTTGTTTTCAATAGTCTTTTTCTTTATGTAATAGAATCTGGATTGTGGAACAGGAAACCCTGAATGGGATGTGCAGAAGAGCGGGAGAAGGCACAAAAGAAGTAGCAACCATTCTGGCTTGAGACTTCACAGAGATGGAGGAAGGTTGGCATTGAGAACGTTCAAGGCAATTATGAAGTATAAGGGAACTGGGCCAGGTCTGAGTGAGGTCAGAGTCTTTTGGGAAATATTAAGCTGGTTATAAACTGGACCACATTCCCTGGGTTTTGAGAGACACAAGTAAAGACTGGCATATGACTTTTGATTTCAGCACAATGCCTCCCTCACCTGTGCAGGGACAAAACACCCAACACTTTGAGATATATATGCAAGCTATACCGGAAATGCAGGCTCACAACCATAGGTAACATCAGTTTCTAACTCATTTCTGCTTCATGGGGGGTGTATAAAGTTCTTCTAATAAAAAACACTGCACAGGCTCAATCTGCTAGGGAAAGAGGAAGCAGAGATGAAAGCTGTTCTCCCCTCACCAAGGCCCCAAAACAGGCACTGAACATCCACACAGAGTGGCCAACCTTTATTATGTCAATTAAACATGGTGCCATCTCCTCATTAATGCAAATTTTCATAAGATTGGCAAAACCCTTAATCCAAATTCAGTTTTCATTTTTCTAATGACTGAAATTAACAAGCTTAGAAACACAGCCTCTTCCAATGTTTGGACCTTACTATTAGAATATTTTTTCCTAATTGGTAAGCCAAGACCCACTCTGTAAGATTTCTACTCTTTGGTCTTTATCCTAACTTCTGTACTACATTACAAACTCTCAGCTTCGAGCCCAATTCATTCAGCACTACAATCTCTGAAAATAGTTCTTTGTTTTTGTTTTTTTTTCCCTACGAGCTATTAATTTCCTAAATACCGTGACACATGTAAGTCAACTGCAGCCCTGAATTCTACAATGTTTTCTCATAACCAACCAGTCCAACAGTGAGATCACCAAAAACGAGAAAGATTGATATCAGCTAATAATCACCAGCATGCTTAACTAGCTGTCTTTGATTAAATAGAACTTTCCAAGCTGTTTCTTGACCCTATTTTTTTTATTATGCCATTATTTTGCATTATGTGACAATGTGGGCTTACAGCCCCAGTGCTATGGAAGTGCAGAAAACTGAGGGTTTCTGACCACTGGCCTAGTTTCAAGTTCAGGGACAGCCCCTGTCTAAATCAAGATACCTAACACTCTTCTCCAGTCGCTGCATGTACAAAAAGCCATGCAACATATCTACCAGTTCCTATAATTTAGAATAATTTTTTTAGAAAAAAAATGGAAATGGTCATATATGTTCTATTGTTTCTAAAATTAATCTTGAGGATCCATATCAAATCAAGTATGTTACCTTCAACAGCTGTATGACTTCAATACAGAAAAAAAGAAAGAGAAAGGGAAAAAAAGAGTGAAATTTGTCCAAAGACTTCATTGTCTTTACCTCTGGATACATAGCTTCCATTCGGAGTGAATAATAATCATAAAGAAAAAAAGAGATTACTTGGAAATTAATATTACTCAATAGCTAAAAACACCCCATATATCCTGTATTTTCTCATAAGAATCAGTTCCTGAACATGAATTTCCCTCACACTATCAATAGTGTTTGATTTACTTTTAAGGGAAATTCCAAATCAATACGTAGCTTGCCTCACTAGCACAGGAAGTTGAACTAGCACCTAGTAGTCACCCCTAATTAAAAGGACTCAAACAACGTAGTAATAATTTTCATAGCTTTCTGGAAGATGATTTAGGTTTAACGTAGGAAGATTAAGGCAGTGCTAAGACTCAGCACAATAAATTCTTATGAGAGGACTCTTGTAAGTCCTTCCAACATGAACAGCTTCATCAGGAGAGAAGTATAGAGCCAGAAAGGTGGCTTACAGAGTTGAGCCTGGCCAAGTTGTTCTCATTTATACATCTAACACTGGGTCTCAAATGTCGAAAGCAAAGCTCAAGGCAGGCCCAGTGGTGAAGGTTTTTAATCCGAGTCATTGAGAGGCAAAAACAGGAGGATTACAAGTTGACATCCAGCCTGCACAACTTAATGCAAGACCTTCTCTCAAAATAGAAAAGTAGGAGACCTGAGGGTACAGCTTAGTGTAGATCCTTTGCTTAGGATGTGCAAGCCCTAGATCCAATCCTCAGTATTGCAATCAATCAATAAATAAAATAAAAGCATAAAGCTAAAGTTCCTGTTTTGACTTGAAAATGTCATGGCTTTTTACCTGTTGGGTCAAGATAAATGGAAAAGCACAGAGGGCTAACAGTTGGATAAGAATTCCAATAACTAGTTACTTTTGCCAAGATTTTTCTCGATTTCTCTGATTATTAAGTCACCAAATTCCTATTGTAAAACATATTTTTGAAAGTACAGAGGAGTGTTGAATAAGAAAACGTGTTCTATACTTACACTGCTAATTTCAGCTTTCATGCAGATATCCTGATTTCTTCTGTGAAATGTTTTACTTTGAGCAGTTCAACCACCATGGTCCTTTCTCTGGGTCTCTAGAAATATATCAGAAGCCTTTGCTACAGCATCAACAACTCTCCTGCTCAAAGATGAGCCACAGTAAACATGGCATACACATACTCTGAGCCACAGTAAACATGGCATACACATACTCCTCTCTGGGAAGGGTCACTTCGGTTACAATCGAGACCTTTATTACTACAAGTGACACTGAGGGAAAGTCTTTCTGTAAGTTTTAAACCCATATTTCTTATTATTTCCTTATAATAATAGAGTTCCAGTGTAAAAGAACCACTCTTAATGATGCCTTTTTATTTGCAGCTATTTTCTCCCTGGTACAAAGAGGTTTTTCTGGATCAAATTTTACATGACCCCAGATCAACAGTAAATCCATTTTTGAGCAGTCTTACTTGCTACCCCTGTGTGTTGACTTAACATTTCATGATGTCTAGCTTTCTAGACTAATTGGTCACTTAGCAAGTGGTTAGAGAGCCAGAGTTAGACTTTTCTGAGACTTTAAAATCACAAAATATATTTTTCTTTTGAGGTAGTTTTTGCTTGATAAATTTTACTTGATGATTTCTATTTACGATGACATAAATCAGATATGAACTATAAGTAATGCCCAATTCCCAAAACAATACTTTCAAGAACTTCTCAGCACTCATACTTGTCTACAAACGCCAAACTGGGTGACGGTGAGATAAAAGTAATATAAAAAGAAAACGTAATTGTTCAATTATGGTAATGTTATTTAAATTCACATGGGGTGCTGGAAAGATGTTTTAGCAGTTACAAGCACGTACTGCTCTTCCAAAAGATCCAATTTTATTCCCCAGCACACCCGTGAAGCTTCTCATTATAGTCTATAACTCCAGCTCTAGGGGATTCAATGCCCTTTTTGATCTCCACAGGCATCTTCATACATGTAGTGCACATAAACTCACACAGGTGTATACATATCTATACAAAGTTTTAAAAATAAATGAATGAAGTTTTAAAATACAGAAAAGTCCTTAAGCCATTTTTAGTTCAATAAAATTTCAATACTTTAAAGGACTTAGATCTTGAATGAAGAATTTAATTTACTTTAATCAATGAAACAGCAAATAGGTAAAGCACCAGATATTTTCTTTTCCTCATTAATTAATGGCACAAGTGAAATTTACTCTAGAAATTTCCAAGTTTACATTGCATGTTAATGGCAATATTTATTGCAATTTACTGGTAGTAAAAATTCATCTACTCAGGCAATAAATCAACCTGCAAAAAAAAATTACTGTTTGTTCATGTCAAAAGGAGCATACAGAAAAGAAATATTTGAAGTGTTATATTATAGAGCCAGACTATAGAGCACAGCTTTGGCAAGCTAAGCTGAAACTAAATGCCAACTTCTCAAGGTCTTTTTGAAAGGAACATTTAGATAAGTGGGCACCAAGGACAATGCTTGGCATAAGGGAGAGGCACTGATAAATTCTAATTGTTAGCTTTCACAAACTTCTTTCACTATTTGCTAAGATAATTTGAATCATGTTTGAGACCTTCAGCAGTTTTGAACTGAGTTTTTAATATGCCTTTAAACATTAATACATAAAGGTATAATACCATAAATGTCTCACCTCCCATTATTATTAAATTTGAATGAAATATTTTCTTCTCCTAGGGTGTACAGTCTTTCCTAGATTGTAATTTTCTGTAAATCTATCTACTTAGTCCCTGAAGTTAATGACAACCCAAATCTATTTCCATCTGTGTCAATGCAGATGAATTTGTTCTTAGGCAGGAAAGCTGAAATATATAATGTCAAGATGAATTCTAAAGCAATCACTCATGTTCAGTAAAAAAAAATGCACAAACCTATTAAAGGTGCTTGGCATGGGTACTAGGGGGAGTGACCACAAGCATGGTGTAAATTTATGGCTATTGTTCTGGGAATTTTAATTTAAACAATTGCCTTAGCAGAATATTCTCCTTCATCTTATCTCTTTTAACAAATTGTGAGACTCTATTCAATCTGTGAAAATGACAGATAAGTGTACATCGAGACTAATGTCAAAGTGAAAAAAATGAATGTGTTCAGTATTCCATTGTTCATACAGCTGTCAATCCTTATAGATGCCAACAAAGAAAAATTTTGATTGGCCATCTAGTAATGTGTGCTCACATTAAAATTTCAGTCTAACTAAATATTGCTTCTAATATTTCCTAGTCTATAAATATTCTTATTATTTGAAACCATTGCTCTGACAGGCTGTTTTATAAGTATCCAGGATGATCGTGATGTTTTATAATTAGCTCTCTACAAACTTCTATGAACTACCCAAGTCTAAAAAGTCACAAGAATGAGGAGACATTACAGTTTAGGAAATTTAAGTTAGGATTTTAAGAGACATTAAAACCTAGGGCCAAGAGCTCAAATTCTTAACTGACCCTCAAAGAATTGATACTTGAAGAATAAGGTATAGTGTATGTATGAAGTTTCCGACATTCCAGTCAATATATTGAATAGAAAATGCTCCAAAATGAGAATATAATAAAAGTGCCTATATTACAGTCCTCAATAAAGCAATCTCAGAACATGCTGACCCTCGTTGGGTATAAGGAAAGCATTTTTATACTCAATCTCAATTTTCATGGGCACTGCCAAATATCACGGCAGTTTATTTAAAGAGTATGCATACAGTCCGAGAAAGAATGGCTGACCCCATCACGAGAATGTACCATTGGTTTGGGGGTTCATTTGTTTGTTTTCTTCAGTCCCAGGGTGATCAATTCAGTAAACCAATAGGAAAAATGGAATAAAAATTCTTTTTCTATTAATCTCTAGGTGTCCTGAAGAATTTATTCATTCAGTTGGTAATACAATCCTATTGAAAACCAAAAGAAGTAGAGAGATTCATGAGCAGAGTAGAGACTGAGTCACATCGCAAAATATTTGCAAAAACTTTTAATAAGAAATGTTTCCATGAAATTTGGTTTTTGATAATACTGTTATAAGAGAAATTGGAAATCTTGAAATCACAAGAAAGGAAAGATTAAACCATGATAAATATTATCGAGAGAAATAATATCAATAAGGGCTTTAATATGGAACACTTTTGAAAAGGGAGGAAGTAGAAAAGAGAAGATGGATGATTAAAGAAGCATGGAATTTAACAACTAGAAAGTTGCTAAGAGACCCCAAGGAAAACAATTTTACTATAGTAATGGGTAAAGAAAATAGACCTCATTTGGCTGAAGAGAAATGAGTGCTAAAAACATAATGACCACTCTTTCCGTAAGTGTAATGAAGCTGCAATATTTAAGGCACAAGTCTATAATTGTTATTTCAGATGTGAAAAACAAAACACGGGGAAAAGACTGAAAATGTTGAAAGCCTGTGAGTAATGGACAGAGCAATGCTGGAGAAGCAAGAAGAAGCGTAAAGGATGGAACTGCAACAGCATCCTTTAAGACTATTGATGGTATGCTCAAATGGGAAAGGAAGAGAAATAAAGAGAAGGGAAAGCATGTGAGACAAAGCAGAAAGAAACTGGGTACATTTTGTTAATAATGGAAAATAATTAATGGAAAATAGTTAAGATGACATTCTCAGAAAATGTAAAATACACACCACCTAGTGCTACTTGAATTTTATTTATTTGTTTGTTTATAATGATATTTTTCATTATTATTATATTTATTACATTTTATTCATTTTGTATCCTGACTGTAGCCCCCTCCCTCATCTCCTTCCAGTCCCACCCTTCCTTTTTCTTCTCCTATGTCCCTCCCCTATTTCTGACCCTAGTCTAAGAGGTCTCATCAGGATTGTGTGGATCCTCTTTCTCTGTAGCCTAAGTAAGGCCTCAACAAAGGGGAGGTGATTAAAGAACAGGTAGAGAGTTCATGCCAGTGACTGCCCCTGCTCCCCTTACTAGGGAACCCACATGGGCTACATCTGAGCAGGGGTTCTAGGCCTTCTCCATGCATGGTTCTTAGTTGATTCATCAGTCTCTGCATATACTCACTGATAAGTTGATATTGTCCATATAATATAGGATAAACATACTAAAATCTATAGTCCTAAAGAAGCTAAAAAACAAAGATGACCCTAGGAAAGAAGCTTAATTCTCATTCAGAAAGGCAAACAGGACAGACATCGGAAGTAGGAGAAAACAGGGAACAGGACAGGAACCTACCACAAAGGGCCCCTGAAAGACTCTATTTAGCAGTGTATCGAAGCAGATGCTGAGACTCATAACCAAACTTTGGGCAGAGTGCAGGGAATCTTATGGAAGAAGGGGAGACAGAAAGACCTGGAGAGGACAGGAGCTCCACAAGGAGAGCAACAGAGCAACTTGAATTTTCAAAACACAAGAAATAAGTTTGTGTCAGGAATATTTCATGAAATTTTGAGATGTATTTGCACACACAAAAAATGCATTGGTTGTTTACCTGAAATTCAAGTATTTGTACTGAACATGAAGTTCTGAAAAGTCGTTTATCTATGTTATCTACAGTAAACTGGGTTTGAAATAGGACCTGTACTTTACAGGTTCTCTAGTAGCCACTAGTAAGCTTTGGAACCAGACACCACTTCTGTCAATGACAAGACCTAGTATCAATGAAGGTTTGAGTTTTAATTCTGCCTCTTCTTGACACTTTGTGATATTCAGCAAATTTGTCTGGCAGAAGAAATGAAATGAGAACTGTGATCAGGGCTTTCTGTGAAACCTCTGAGGAAACCTGGAAAAGGAGGCTTCCTTATACTAATTCCTGAAGCAAGAGTGTCACCTAGTGGTTATGAAGCCAACATGGTGAACAGCTAAGACCACCTGGAAAATGAGCCTTTATCTACACAGAATTTGTTGCGTTTAATTCAGGGGTGATACCAGTAGTGAGCAATAACTGACATAGCCTATTGCATCTATTTGCGTCACTGTCTCATAGAATTATAACCCATATGCTGCCTACACAGGGCATAGTGTCTTCTGCACGTCTCTGCTTTCCCTTGACAGCCTAACCTTTTGTTGAAGAAATCTACTTCTGCCACCTGGGATATTTTTTAACTATGAAACTAGCTGTGTGGGCTTAAGATTTTTTGTAGTTTTTACTAACTACATTATTCTCTGGAAACTGGCAGAAAAAAACAGGAGGCGTGGGCAGAGCTGGAAATACGAAGCTTGAGGTTTTTCTCAATTACCAGCTTCAATTTTTCTCTTCTATTTAGGTTGGCAGTTTCTATTTTCTTTCTCACACTGTCAAGAGACTATGTGATTTGGAGATGGGTGGAATCCTAAAGCTACATTAAGATATAAATATCCTAGTACAAATTTTGTCTCTGTATTAATTTAAGACCAATGACTACTCTCAATATTTTATGGTGGCTTCTGTCTCAAAGACTTCTCAATGAAAGAAGGAATTTTGTGTTTTCAAAAAGGAATGAATAGGGCAGAATTTTTGTACTCCCAGATAAATAAAGAGACGTTAACAGTACCAAGTAACCTCTAGGAAGATTTTACTTAGGCTCAAATGCATTTCTAAATAGTCTAAATATTAATGAACATGCCACGGTCTATGATTAACATGTAGTTAAGGAAGCTTTGCATTGAAACTGTTAATATGTCAACTGTGTGTTGCTTGAGGCTTCTTAATTAATGACCAGTAGAACTATTTCCTGAGTTAGCTTGTGAGAAATATAAAGATATCGAAAATAGACTAGGAACATTCCTTTTAAGAAGCCAGTCCTCTTTTAAGGTGTGTTTTAAAATTCTCCGTGACTTTCAATTGCCACAATCTTCTGTATCTAAAAGCCTCTGTGCTTTTGTTTTCCATTCCCGACTTCCCTTCACCTAAATCTTTCATGAGTTTTCTATAGTTGACACTACTTCATAATGTCCCTAGATGCTGTGAATTCTGAATTCCCTCTTTTGTGTCCTCCTGACAGCAACAAGTGAGGAGTTGAGCATAGATACTTCATTAGGACAGGGAGGTCACTGTTTCTGAAGTTAGCCCTAAACATGAGCAAGCATATACTTCTACTAATCTCCTCTCTCTCTCTCTCTCTCTCTCTCTCTCTCTCTCTCTCTCTCCCTCTCTCAGGATTTCTCTGTGTAATAGCCCCAGGTGTCCTGGAAATCTCTTTGCAGACCAGGCTGGCCTCACACTCACAGCGATTCACCTTCCACTGCTCTTGAGTGCTGAAATTATAGGCGTGTGCCACCATGCCCAGCTCTTTCCATCTCTTGTAGGCCTCCTTTTCTCTCGGTGTTCAGATTTACAGCTTAAGGAAACCTGCTAAGAATAGAGATAGGAAACAGAGATGCAATAATGCCTCCATAGAGAAGTCCCAAGACTTAATGAAGCCAGTGCTCTCAGCACCCAAAGGAGCTTTGGGAAAGCAGGTCATAGGTTCATGCTGTGCACCATGAGAAGAACTAAGAACAGACAACATTAGGCAGTGCCTCTTGAACTTCTCCATGGATTTGGTTGCCAAAATAATGGCTCCCTCACGGTGAGTCATTCAAGTTGAATTATGTCTGAGAAAATTGAGTAGCACCACAATGACTGCATGGCAATATCAACATGTCTAATCACTGAAAGGAAGGTTCCTTTCAAACATTATCATTTCTCATCTGAAAAAAAAGACTTCTCATTCAGGTTTGACTGTTGCATTTAAGAGTATTCAACATTTCAACACTTAACATCTCCATTCCCCTGTGAGACCTGAGAATGGATTAGGTATTTTATGAATCTGAGAAGAAGGTAAAAGAGGGTGCCCATCATGTCCAAATCTATCTGCAGCACTTCTGCAAAGCAAAACAGAAGAGTCGCAAAATGTCCATACATACACACACACACACAAATGTATGCTAGAGATCCCTAATACAGAAACCAATCACGGAAGCTTTCTGAAACCCATCCTAAAAAATAGTGGGCTTAGCACTTTGAGTAGCAGTTTAAAAGAAAAGTTCGTCTCAAAACCAACACGTCTCATTAAAGCCAATGATGTCATGTAGCTCATGAGCTCCAAAATAAAATCCTGACCAACACTCCACACTGTGAGGGCTAGATGCCATTTTAGGAGTGAAAGAACAATTACCAGAACTTCAGAGAATTGCAGATTGTATTGAAGGAGACAAAATCAAAGTAAGTTAAATATGAAAAGGAATTCAAAATTCACAGCAAATCAGCATCAAATCCATTCTCATTATATGCCCTTTAATATATTTAAATGAGATGTTTCTAGAGCTTCGAGTTTAGAATATCCTTGACTGATGGGAAAGAGAAGAACTAGAGGATACAGGAAAGAGTAGTCGGAGCTCTTCCTGGAGGGCTGCATGCCATAACAGCGCTGAGGGAATGATGGGCAAAAGAGCTGTAGCACACTGGAAACTCACGAAGAAAGGCCAGGTATATTTAAAGTATAACACATCCAAGTAAGCAAAGCGGGAGCATTTTGCTTTTGTTGGTGTATGCTGTGATTTGGTGAGAGTTGCATTGCCATTAAGAAACTCAGGAATATATTAAAATAAAAGTAGAGAACACACTGGGTGCTTTCCAGCATACCCTAAGGAGAAACCGCCTACTATCTTTTCACATTCTCTCTTCAGCAGCCAAGTAATCCACTCCATTTTCCTTTTATGACTCTTGTTCTCTCCTTCTGGGCTCATCTTGTGTTGAATTATTGCAAGAACCAGTCTGATGGATCCCAACTAGACTGAAATAAATTAGCCTCTGTTTGATGGTTTCTTCTTCATTAGAGTCCCACAAGGATACCAAAAAAGAAATTTTAATTAAATAAAATCAGGCAAGACTGAAGAAATCTTTTGCAAACCCCAGGCTCTCTCCACTAACTTGGAATCATTCACAATATTCCTCAGTTCTCCCTGTGAACATTAAGCAGCATTCTTGGCTAGAGCCACCAAGCCTTAATTTGTTGGTAATGTCCAGCTTTCTTGGAATCACACAACTAAAGAGTCCCAAGAGATCACCTCACTCAATCATCAGTGTTCTCTAAATGGTTTTTCCCTTTAAGATAAAAAAGGAGCATTTCATTCAGAATTATGGCTCCAGGAGCCTTCTGGCTGGCACAGGGAGTGTCTGCATGTTTCATAACACTTAGAGGCATGCGCATGTCTCATGAGTGGATAGCACTGGCGTCTCAGAACAGGACAGTCAAGCATGTCTGGCAGCGTCTTCACTGGTTCTTCCTCTCCTCTTGCTTCCTCGGGCATTCTGGTAATCTGTTCTCCAGATTGTTCCACCTTGATTTCTTTAACATTTCCTCAAGTCTAGCAAAATTCGTTCAACCAAAGTCACTGATCATGTGACATGTGCCTGGGAAATTCAATTACTAAGCTGAGAGGATGATCCTCACTATTGTAAGTGGCATAACATCATGGAAAAGAACTTTTTAAACAATGAATAACCCTTTTTTGAGATAAAGTTTGCAACCAGCAGTAAAATACCTGCTGTCTATTTCATAAGAGACTGGGTTTCTATAAATATCTTTCCCAAAGCATAACGTATCATAACTCTGGCTCTTAATGCAAACTATTACATTCAAGATTTTTAAAAACATAATACAAACAAATTCATTTGGTTAGAAATAACCACCAAAAATGCATATTTTAAAAGCATTTACTTTTATAAAGACTTGCATCAGAAAGGTACACTCTTTTCATTGTCCAACTTTTAAAATGCATTCAGAGAAAACAAGTTAACTTGAGATCAATTTATTTCTCCTAATCAGTAATTCTAGCCTGCAAATAATTTCTCAGCTTGGAAATCTTAAGATGATTTTATTATACTCTATAACAAAATTATGCAACATAGTTGATGAAGAGTAAATATGCCTAATTTTGTAAAAGGATGATGTAAAGCTCCAATACTATGTGACTAAGAAATTGTAATTAGATTTGAGAAGTCCATGGTGGTGGTGCCAGATGCTTTTCTGGTCTCCAGTTCCTGCCTAGCAGTGAAAAAAACAAAACAAAACAAAACAGTGAAGCCTAATGTATGATTCTAATAATATCCTGTTAGCACCCTTAATTTTCTGTATCTAAAACTAATTCTACATGGCCTACCTGTGCCAAACCATTTTCTGCACTTTTGCCCATGCTCAATGATACATTTTAGTCCTATATATAATCATTCACGGTATTGCATTTAAAATAACGGTCCTTTGAATCTTGTCTCCCATGTTCATTTCCTACCTGTATTATCTCAACTATCATTTAGCCCACTCATGGGGAAATTGCTAGGATCTTTTCCTCGTTGCTTAAAATTTCCCCTCTATTATCTCAGCAACTACGTTGCTATTAAGATCAGTGTTTCCTCTTCTTAGCATTCATTATGAATCAAGCTTGTAGAAATTCAAGGCATTCCCAATGGCAGCACGAGCATTGATTAAGCCTCACTGTGGCAGGCTAAAATGCTCCCATGTATCCATTCACTTAATCTCTCTAATAAATCTCTGAGAAAGGAATTATTATTCGGTGCCACCAAATCAGAGGTGACAGACAGAAGCCCAGAGAAGTTAGGGAAAAGGCAGACGGCCCCATAGCAGTATGTAGAGCAAAACATGCCAGAAACAAGTAGGAAGAAAGAGTGCTCGCATCATCCGACAATAAGCACCAGAGGGCACAGTGTGGAAACTTCAGGCCCCAGACAGAATGGTGTGATCTGAATATTAAACACCCCTCACAGGCTTATGGTTTTCAACCCTCTGCTGCCCAGCTGGTGGTGCTGTCTGACAGAGGAAGCCTTGCTGAGGAAGTGGGACAAGCCATCAAGAGTGTCCTTGCAGCCTAACTCCACTTCCTGTCAACTTTCCGCTTCCTGACTTCAGATGCGCTGTAACCAGACCCTTCCTGCTCAAGCCTCTGTGCCTTCCCTGCTGGGAGGAATAGCATCTCTTCAAATTGTAAGTCAAAACTAGCCATTCTCCCTTAATTTGCTCCTGATCATGGATTAAGCCACAACAACAAGAAAAGTAATTGGTACAGAAAGTGACGAGGTAAAGGAGGCCCGCGAAGAAAGAGTCGCAAGATTAGTGGCAGGTAGAGACCTGAAGAAGGAAAAACAAATGGTAAGAAATTTGGACTTTGTTTAGAACTTACCTGGAAGCTATTGAATATCTCTATGCTTTTGTGCACAGCAATTTCTTTATAACAAACTAAGAGTGGAGAAATTTCAATATGGAAAATTTATAATAAGCTATTAGAGTTGTAGTGAAATTTGAAAAAAAAACATGCTTTTTACATATAGTGATGCAATGTGATACTTATTTAACAGGCAAAATCTATGGTGGAAAATGCCAGAATGATGGCTGACTTAATAGGGCAAGGTTGAAATTTACTATCAAGTAGTACTGCCACATAAAATATAGGCTTTGGGGATTCATTTAAATTTCAGATCGCCAAAAAAAAAAATTTCTAGTATAATATAAATTTATGGTGTGTAAAATTTTACCTGTGAAATGTGAGTGAAGTTTCTAAAGTGGTGATGCTGCACAGCTAAATAAGAGCTTCAGAAGATATCTGCGAAAGCCATGTAGATCTAGAAATGCAAACATGCATTTAAGAAAGACAATGGAGACAGTATTGAACTCTAGTTAGCGATGCCCTTGCTGAACTACTAGAAGAGAAGTAAGGTAATGTCTGAAAATTACTTCAACAGGCATCCAAAGTAAGATATATTGGGAAAACGGTGGTGAATGACAAACCATACATAGAGAGCTAGATTCTCTGAGAATGGGGATAATTCAAGAGCAGCCATCCTATGAAATGGGAGATGATGAAGGAAAACACTCATTTCTGCAGCAAAGTAAAAGAGGAAATGTTGCAAACTTTACAAGAAAATTCTTAGAACTGTTAAATACTCTCAGCAAAGTAGCAAGATATGAAATTGACATGTAAAACTCAATAGTTTTTCTATGTATCAATAATCAACATGTTAAGGAAGAACTCAAGGAAATAATCCCATTCGCAGTAGCTTTTTAAATTTCCCTGCCATACTCTTTGTCAATGAAATAAAGGAATGCTATAATAAAAATTTGTAAAGCCCTCCCCAAAAGAAGGAAAAAAGACACTAGGAATAATATTAATTTTGTAGATACCATACCACAGATGTGCAGAATTAATATTATGAAAATGGTTTGACTACCAAAAGCAATCTTGAGAGTCAAATTCCAATGACATTCTTCAATTTAAAAAAAGACCTTAGAATTCATACACATGCACACATACAAATATACAAATATACACACAAACATAAAGACACTCATATACACACACACACACAAACGCAGTACATGTTAAGGCCCGTTGTACTGATGAACTCAGAGTAGTTACGGTTTCCTGCCCAGGATGAAGCTCTACAACAAATCCAGTGTGGATGGGGGGCTGCTCATGAGGCTCCACTCCTGACTGAGGAGCTATTGGAATTTAATGGCTACTAGAGAAAGTAGAATCACTTTTCTTCATGGATGTAGCCTCTAGTATATTGCCCAAGCCCCATGCAAGTTGCATGTATTAGAACTGGTGGGATATAAAAGAAAACAAAGACAGCAAGTGTAGGGGGCTCTTGTCAGAAGAATCTAGGGGGAACTGAAAAGGGAGAGTTGTGGGATAGATATGACCAAGGTATAGGTAGATATGACTATTTGTATGAGGTGTTAGATTCATTAACACTAAGGATGTTTTAAAAAGCTATGAGAAATTACATTACTTTAAAATTTCCTAAATTACATATAGTACATGGAAGTGTATGTGCATAAATATAAAATCAGTTAAGGCCTGCCACTTGAGCTGACAATTAGATGACAGAGTTCTGTAGAAGGCGGGGAGGGATGAAGAAGCAGAAGAGAAGGACTTTAATGTTTTCTGGCGGGACTTGTGATTTTTTTTAAATACGATGGTCGGAAGGGCTTATTACGACTAAAGAGCTGACGTCAATCCAGGCAAGGCGTGTTGTATCCCAGACCACGTACAATGACAGGCGCTATGCATGAGAGATAAGAGAGTCCTGGTTTTGAGCAGAGAAGAGCTATCCTGACTTAACACAGAGCACCTTGCAAGCAGGCAGTTCTCTGAGACCCCATCCACATACAAGTTAGGGTAATGTCTTCCCTAGGGGAGGTATCAATATATATATTTCTTGGGGTATCATTGTTGGCATAAAACAGAAACACTTCAGAAGAACATATCTTTTTAAAGTTCCTTCTTCCTTAAGCCCAGGATTACTTGTTGGGGGCATTTTAATTGAACAATTTTAAAGTACTTTAAATGCATTTTGTCTTCAGTGTACACTAATAAAAAAAGCCACATGCAATTGCTAATTTCCTTGGCTCAGCCATAAATCAAAGGCTTTTATTATAATTACAATGAACAGAAGAACCCTTTGTCTAACTTTACTAGAAGAAGGATGGCTACAATCCAGTTTACCACTCCAACTTCCTCTCTTGCTTTCTTCTGCTCACTCCCCAGATAGTTACCAACTCACAGAAATAAAAAGGGCTGTCCCTTAAAATGCTCTTGTGAAACGAGCCTGTGTCAGCTCTGGCAGACAGCCCATAACGTGTCTTCCTCCTGCCTTTCACCTTGAGTCTATGGTGATGCTTAGGAGCCCCCTCTCTGCTCTTGCAGCTAGCTCCAAGTGTTCTGTCAACACCTTCTGAACCCCCAGTGGCCCTTCGCTGCTCCCTGTGCGGCAGGACTGCCCTGTGAGCCTCATGGTTACTCCTGTACTTGGGCCTTCCACAGCTGAGAGCCTGAGAAAGCTCCCCGAATTCCAGTGCTGGGTTTCAAGAGGAAGCTGCCCTGGGACTTTCTTAGAGCCGAGAAACAAACAAGTATTCAGCAAGACCGTGTAACTTCTCACTTTCTCACAGAAGAATAACCTAGACACGGACCATATGAAGAGGTATTTTAAGAAGACACCAAAAAAACAAACAAACAAAAAAAAAACAGACACATATCAAGAATATTTGAGAGTATTATTTATGGCTTTTAGAAGCTTTATCAAGAGATTAAAAATCTACTTTTATTAAAACTTCCTTAGTTTAAAATTAAATCTCCAGTTTAATGAATATATTAGTATACAATATAGTGTTTTAACATAACATTTTCAGAAAGCTAATACCCTTGATGATTTATTGCTTTGATTATAGAAAAATAATAACACTTCCATCAAATTAATTGGGTTTTTGACCTCCGAATCATCTTACACCATTTTGTAAACGTGTTAGAAATATTGAACATAGCCAGTATGGTCACACCTGCTATCACAGCCTAAGGGTGCTAAGGCAGGAGTATCTTCAGTTAGAATTGTTTGTTTGTGTGTGAGTGTGTGTATACATGCTATAGTGTATGGAGGTCAAGCTCATATTATGGGGCTTGACAGTAGGCATCACCACTCTCTGAGCTATGTCACTGGCCTAGGATCTTAAATTTGAAGTCAACCGATACTATATAGTGCGACCCTGTCTCAAAGGAAGGAAGGAGGGAGAAAAGAGGAAGTAAGCTTAGCAAAAAGCTGAAAAGACAAGGATTGACCAGTTAAATAGAGAAAATTCATGTTGATTACATATACAAATATGTACACAAAGGTGGTGTGTGAATTGTGTCTAGTCACTAGAGACATTGACACCATTCATTAATGATTATAAAATATACTTCTGCTTGAAGCTACTTTCCCAAAACACGGTGATAAGAGTTTATAACAAATTGACTGCCTTTTGATCACTCACCCCTGGTGATGCAGCCTTGCCAGGCCACAGAGGAAGAGGATCCAGGCACTCCTGATGAGACTTAACAAGCTATGGGCAGATGGCTATAGTGGAGAATTCCCCTCTTCAGTGGACTAGGGGAAGGGGATGGGTGGAAGAAGGAGGGAGAGTGGGGCTAGGAAGGGGATGGGGAAAGAGGGAGGGAGGGTGGGACCGGAGGAAGTTGAGAGAGGGGGCTTCAATTGGGATACATAATGAATAAATTGTGAAGAAAAATTAAAATTTAAAAAAGTTTATAACAAGCAATGAAAGAAACTTTCTTCTTGTTTTTATTTTCCTTATGAGGTAAATACGAGTAAAACTGGAAATCATAGAGACCATCCATGAGAGAGACAAACAAGGGAAAAGTGAATTTAGATAATTTGCAAATTTTTCATGTTCCAGTTGCTGCAACTTTAGATAACAGCTGGACATAACTGTTAGAAAACAAAGACATTTTTCAGTGTTTCAAATCCAGCAGCCTACAATTGTTATGTAGATACATCACCCTCGCATGCATCACATATAATTTAATCAGTGATTCAGAGCATTGGGGACCCCCTTGGAGTAGGCTCAGATGCACCCTTCCCAACTGTTGTCCCCATGGTGACAGGTGATACCTCATTATGCATCCAGCAGCACTGTATTTGGATATCAGTATGCTTATGTCAGGACCATAATGTCAGAGCTACGATGTCAGCTACAGTGACGTCAGCTATTTGTTGCTTTCTAATAGATTTTGGGCTGGGCTGTTAGCCTACCATATGCTCAGCCAATTGTTACTTACAATGTCTATAGGGATCTCTGTTTTACTCTTTCCAGATGGATGATAAATATTCCTGCATAATATTATTTTCATCATTCGCTATCTTTCAAATCCTATTTTATTTGCCATATAGTTTTCAAACTGTTTTACACTGGCCTCTATTATGCAGAAATCTCTGTGAGGACAAAGATCCTGATTAGCCTTGTTCACTGTTGCAGATTTAGAACAGAGAACTACGGTGTCTGGTAGATGGCAGCCCCTTGGCAAATATTTGTTTAATAAATGAATTAATAGGAAAAGAACAGTCTTACAGAACTTCTGTTCTTCTTTAACTTTGTAGAGATTAAAGAACTTGGAGATATAGGTCAAAAATACAACATAGTCAGTGATGGTTCTAGTGAAAGTAAATAAATGGGTAGTAGTGAGTAGATTCATTCATGAAAGAAAAGGTGCGTGGAGAGAAGAGAATGAGACCTGGTGAGGAATTTCCCAGAACTCCAGTTTTTAATGAAAAGCACAGAAAAGGATTTAAGTAATTGAGTGAATTAATTCCTGAATCTGCAGGAAGGAACAGCCTCTGGGAGAAGCAGGGTGATCAGAAAAAAGGCACTGACTGTGGAAAGTGAGTTCCTGCAGAATGGTGAAGAGAAGCCAGACTGTTCACAGATGAAGGAAACATGGCAGCAGGGGCAGAGACGGAGCCCAAGTTCACCTGTCTGTCACCTGAACTTCAAGAAAACTCCTGAACTGCTTGTGGAATAAACGTGTATAGATGGGTGGGTAGATAAAATTTTCTATTCAGGAACAAAACGAGGAATAGATTATGGCCAAAGTCATAAGATTAAAATGATAAACAAGCCATGTTTGAACAGTATAAACTTGATAAAAAGTACTTCCCTAATCAAATACAATTTCCTGAGTGATTTTTCTCTTAGCATACATAGTGTTTATGTTGACTCTGGTTTAGAGAGCCCTGTTTTGTTTGCCACTGGTTGCTTTTGTCCAAGGTACATTCTTGATTAACAGAGCCTTTTAAAAATTACCTTGAGGTAGCTTTGTTTGAGTGGGACCTGGAACTTGCTCTTTGGAAGTGAGAGCCTTTGCTATGCTCCATAGATCCCACTTGCCAATTACGCCCATGGTAACTTTGATGCATAAAGAAGTGTGACCTGAGTTGAACTTCTAACAGTCTCACCAGGAAGGGATCAGTGGGATAAGGATGGAAGAAGAGCCTCCGCTCTGCCGTCTAGCAATAGAACCATCAAACATTCATGCAAAATAACGTAGTTTTAGGGGAATTTAAACATAAAATTATGATTAACTTTCATACAAATTAGACTGATTTGTGGTTCTCAAACTTGAACACACAGACAAATCACCCAGGAAGCTATGACCACAGAAACTAGTTTCTGGTTCAGTTGTACAGGGCCAGATAATTTGCTAGTGGTGCTGAATGAAAATCACAAGTAATGGAAACAGGGTCCGTCTCTGACATGAACTCAGTGGCTGGCTCTTTGATCACCTCGCCCTCATGGGGGAGGAGCCTAGCATGGCCACAGAGGAGGAGAATGCACCCAGTCCAGATGAGACCTAATAGGCTAGGGTCAGATGGAAGGGGAGGAGAACCTCCCCTATCAGTGGACTTGGAGAGGAACATGGGAGAAGATGAGGGAGGAAATGTGGGATTGGAAGGGGATAAGGGAGAGGTCTACAGCTGGGATACAAAGTGAATAAACTGTAATTTGTAAAATAAATAAATTAATTAAAAAAATAAAAAAAGAACCATAGGTTTAGGCAAAATGTAACATGTATTTTCATAACTTCTTTTCCTAGTTTTTTTTCTTTTTCCTCAAAGAAAATGATCCAAATTCTTTTTTTTTAACATTGGTTTATTATAAACTGGGAGTCTGTTGTTGTTTTGGAAAAAAAAATTTAAGTCTTGTTTAGAGGTATGTCAAATAACCATGTCAAATCACATGGATTGATTCATTGTGATATTCTATGACATTAAACTATTCCTTATTTTATATTACAACAGTGCTAACTTCTATTATTTTTTGTTAATTTATTCATTTTACATCCCATTCATAGCCCCCTCATTCATCTCCCGTCAGTCCCACCCTCCCTCCCTCTCCCCCTTATCCCCATCCTCTAGTCCTCAGAAAGGGGGAGCCTTCCTCCCTTACCACCTGACCCAGATTATCAAGTCTCTTCAGGACTGCCTTCATCCTCTTCCTCTGAGGCCTGGCAAGTCAGCCTTACCTGGGGCCAGTGATTGAAGAGCAGGCAACAGAGTTCATGTCAGAGACAGCCCCTGGTCCCCTTACTAGGAAACCTACATGGAGACTGGGCTGTTCTTATTTCAACGATTTTCCTCACGGTGATCAGTTTCTCAGAACCAATGATTTAAAATTAAAAACATATGAAAATGCTATAAACAATAATTGTATTGGGCAGTGCAACCCTTGATTTTCCAGGCTTCTTCTCATTGTTAAGCTGAATGAAGATCCTGGATCTTATCAACAGATATTAGTGGCTCAAATGAAATCCTGCAAATCCAATATAGCTACCTAGCTCTAATGAGTACCTCTCTTTCAACTGTGAAATGCTCACCAATGAAACATGTTTCTCCATTAAAATCTCTTAAAATTTTCTACAAAAGGGAGGCGGAATTTATAAAGGGATGGGAAAGATCAACATTCATGTGTGATGCAGATTAATGTTTTCCCATATTTAAATTTGTTTTCAAGCTAATAGAAAAATGGGGGCATCTAGAAACAAAACCATCCAAAAGCAGACTGCGGTGCTTACACTGTGAATTTTACAATTGAATGACTCATCTTTCTTTGCTTAATAAATTGAAAGACATTGCAAGTGGGGCATTAGCTGACCTTGTGTAGAGCAGACAGCTGGCTCCGCGTGAGGCTCTGAAGAATTATCTCACCTGTTCTACGCTTCAAAAACTCCAAAGACATTAGTATCACGCTGCTGAAAGCATTCATAGGAACAAAGTAATATCCTGAGAGGTATCTGCCGTATGTTTTTGCTTGCGTTCCATTTCTAAAAAGAAAGACTAAAGGTCAAATTAAGATAGTCCCAAACAGTAGGGTTAGGGTGGAGTTATTTTGTGTTTGAGAAAACTGAGGATGACCTTGAACTCTTCATTCTACTGCATCTACCTCTTAAATTTTAGGATCACAGACTAGCATCACTAAGTCTGATTTGTCTGGTATTTTTGAGTGAAATATTCACTTTCTAAAAAGTTTAAGAATTTTAACTTCTATAAAAAAGCTGGGACTAGGAAGAAATAAAGAAAGAAATGAAATTAAACTCTTCCTAGAATTCAATGAAAACAAAGGTACAACATACCCAAACTTAATGGGACACAATGAAAACAGTGCTAAGAGGAAAGTTCATAGCACTAAGTTCCTTCAAGAAGAAATTCGAAACATCTCATTCAAGCAACTTAATGGCTCACCTGAAATCCCTAGAAAAAAAAAAAAAAAAAGAAACAGACACACCCAAGAAGAGTAGATGGCTGGAAATAATCAAACTCGGGGCTGAAATCAATCAATTAGAAACAAATAAAACAATTCAAACAATCAATGAAACCAAGATCTGGTTCTTTGAGAAAATCAACAAGATAGACAAACCCTTAACCAAACTAACTAAAAGGTAGGAAGACACTATCCAAATCAACAAAATCAGAAATGAAAAAGGGGACATAACAACAGACACTGAGGAAATCCAAACAATCATTAGGTCTTACTTCAAAAGCCTTTACGCCACAAAATTTGAAAATCTAAATGAAATGGATAAGTTTCTTGATCTATTCCACTTACCAAAGCTGAATCAAGACCAGGTAGGTAAATTAAATAGTCCTATATTCCTTAAGGAAATAGAAGCTATCATCTAATGTCTTCCTTCTAAAAAAAAAAAAAAAGCCCAGGGCCAGAATTCCACCATACCTTCAATGAAGAGCTAACACCAATACTCTTCAAACTGTTCTACAAAATAGAAACAGAAGGTACATTACCAACTTCATTCTATGAGACCACAGTCACCTTGATACCTAAAACTCACAAAGACCCAACAAAAAAGAGAACTTCAGGCCATTCTCCCTTATGAACATTGATGCAAAAATATTCAACAAAATACTTGCAAACCAAATCCAAGAACACATCAAAGACATCATCCACCATAATCAAGTAGGCTTCAGGTATACAGGGATGGTGCAATATACAGAAATCCATCAATGTAATTTACCATATAAACAAACTGAAAGAAAAAAAACACATGATAATATCCTTAGATGTTGAAAAAGTATTTGATAAAATCCAACATTTGTTTATGTTTAACGTCCTGGAGAGATTTATGATACAAGGCACATACCTAAACATAGTAAAGGCAATATACAGCAAGCCTATAGCCAACATCAAACTAAACAGAGAGAAACTTAAATCAATCCCACTGAAATCAGGGACAAGGCAAAGCTGCCCACTCTCTCCATATCTTGTGTCAAGATAGTTCTTGAAGTCCTTGCTAGAGCAATAAGAGATCAAGAGCAAAAGAGACCAAGGAAATTCAGTTCAGAAAGGAAGTCAAAGTATCACTATTTGAAGGGAATATGATAGTATACATGAGTAACCCCAAAAATTCTACCAAGGAACTTCTACAGCTGATAACTGCCTTCAGAAAGTGGCTGAACACAAAATTAACCAAAAAACAAAACAAACTAACAAAAAACAGTCAGTAGCCCTCCTTTATACAAAAGACAAATGGGCTGAGAAAGAAATTAGGGAAACAACACCCTTCACAATAGCCACAAAGGACATAAAGTACCTGGGTGTCACTCTAACCAAGCAAGTCAAAGACTTTTATGAAAAAAAAAGCTTCAATTCTCTGCAGAAAGAAATAGAAGTAATCAGAAGATGGAACGATCTCCCATGCTCATGACTTGGAAGGATTAACATAGTAAAAACGACCATCTTATCAAAAGCAATCTACAGATTCAATGCAATTCCCATCAAATTACCAACACAATTCTTTACAGACCTTGGAAGAAAAATTCTCAACTTCATATAGAATAACAAGAAACCCAGAATTGCTAAAACAATCCTCTACAATAACAGATCTTCTGGAGGTATCTTCATCCCTGATCTCAAGCTGTACTATAGAGCAACAGTAATAAACACTGCATGGTACTGGCATAGAATCAGGCTGATGGATCAGTGGAATCAAATAGAAGGCCCACACTTATGGACATCTGATTTTTTACAAAGATGCCAAAACCATTCAATGGAAAAAAGACAGCATCTTCAACAAAAGTGGTGCTGCTCTAACTGGATGTCTACATGGAGAAAAATGCAAATAGATCCATTCTTATCACCCTGCACAAAACTAAAGTCCATGTGGATCAAATACCTCAACATAAAACCAGACATGCTAAACCTATTAGAAGAAAAAGTGAGGAAGAGCCTTGAAGTCATTGGCACAGGAGACAACTTCCTGAACAGAACACCAACAGCACAGGCTCTAAGAGCAACAATAAATAAATAGGAGTGTCGTCAGAACAAAATGACAGCCTACATACTGGGAAAAGATCTTCACCAACCATATATCTGACAGAGGGCTAATATCCAGAATATATAAAGACTTCAAGAAGCTAAACAGCAAAAAACCAAGTAATCCAATTAAAAATGGGGTACAGAGCTAAACAGAGAATGCTCTGTAAAGGAATATTGAATGACAGAGAAACACTTAAAGAAATGTTCAACATCCTTAGTCATCAGGGAAATGCAAATCAAAACAACCCTGAGATTTCACCTTACACCCATCAGAATGGCTAAGATCAAAAACTCAAGTGACAACACATGCTGGAGAAGATGTGGAGAAAGGGGAACCCTCTTCCATTGCTGCTGGGAATGCAAACTTGCACAACCACTTTGGAAATTAATCTGGTGCTTGCTCAAACAATTAGGAATAGTGCTACCTCAAGATCCAGCTATACTACTCCTAGACATATATCCAAAAGATGCTCAAGTATACAACAAGGACATTTGCTCAACCATGTTCATAGCAGCTTTGTTCATAATAGTCAGAATCTGGAAACAGATGTCCCTCCATGGAGGAATGGATACAGAAATTATGGTACATTTACACAAAGGAATACTACTCAGCAATTAAAAACAAGGAAATCATGAAATTTGCAGGCAAATGGTGGGAACTAGAAAAGATCATCCTGAGTGAGATATCCCAGAAACAGAAAGACACATATGGTATATACTCACTCATAAGTGGATATTACACATATAATATAGAATAAACATACTAAAATGCGTATGCTTAAAGAAGCTAAGCAAGAAGGAGCACCCTAGGTAAGATGTTCAAACCTCATTCAGAAAGGCAAATGGGATAGAATTCGGAAAAGAGAAAACAAGGAACAGGACAGGAGCCTTCTATAGAGGGCCTCTGAAAGACTCTACCCAGCAGGGTATTAAAGCAGATGCTGGGACTCATAGCCAAACTTTGGGCAGAGTGCAAGAAATCTCATGGAAGAAGGGGGAGATAAAAAGACCTGGAGGGGACAGGAGCTCCACAAGGAGAGCAACAGATCCAAAAAAACCTGAGCCCAGGGGTCGTTTCTGAGACTGATAGTCCAACCAAGGACCATTCATGGATATAACCTAGAACCCCTGCACAGATGTAGCCCATGGTAGCTCAGTATCCAGGTGGTTCTCTAGTAATGGGAACAGAGGCTGTGTCTGACATGAACTGATTGGCCTGCTCTTTGGTCACCTCCCACTGAGGAGGGAGCAGCCTTACCAGGCCACAGAGGAAAATAATAGACTGCCCTGTTGAAACCTGAGAGGTTAGGGTCAGATGGAGGGGGAGGACCACCTCCCCTATCAGTGGAGTGGGGAAGGGATATGGGAGTAAAAGAGGGAGGAAGGGAGGGATTGGAAGGGGACCAGGGAGGGGGCTACAGTTGGGAAACAAAGTGAATAAATTGTAATAAATAAGTGTAAAAAAGAACACACTATTCCATTTATAGCTAATTTGTTCTTTTATCACACATAAACAAGCTTAACCAGATGAAAAAGGCATATTAAACACCAAACAAAATTTAAATGATTTCTTTTTTGTTTTTGTTTTTCAAGATAGGGTGTCTCTGTGTGTAGCCCTGGCTGTCCTGGAACTCGCTTTGTAGGCCAACCTGTCCTCACAGAGTTCCACATTCATACCTCTAGCTCCCAAGTGCTGGGATTAAAGGTGTGCACCACACCTGCCTGGCAAAAATTTATATGTGTTTTTATCCAAACAGTAGTACATAATCTGACCATACAGTGCTGGGGTGCTGGCAAAAATTATTCACTCTACATGAACTTGATTCCTATTTGAAAGAGGTTTCAATCAACAACCAGTAAGTATTTACTGAACAGCATCTTGATTTTTTCTGTCTTCCATACACTTCCTATATGAAAATTCCTAATAGTATTTGTTCATTTTCTGTAATGTTCATTAAGGTTTTTTACTGGCTGGGTCTCAGTCAACTAACCAATTCATGACTTAAGGTTTTAAACTTCAACTATCTCTCTCATCATACTTCTCCGTACATAAAGTAGGTAGTCAAAAACTCTGCCAGCCAGCTTAATGTACACATTTTAAATCATTACAGCCTCAAGCATCTGCAAGGCATCATTCCATCCCCACAATGACAAAAAAAGGAGATTAAAACCTCTAAAGTCAACATAGCACTTACTGAAAAAATCCAAAGCAGAGACTGAGAATCTGACTTGAGAATTAGTTGCTTAATGATACTACTTACTTTCACCATAAAATCATCACCAGCCACATGATTTTTTATTACTGTTCTGTTCACTTTTCCACTGAAGAAGTTTGAAAAACTATTTAGGTGTTTGAACGATTACCATCCACTCTCAAGAGCAGCAGTCTTCTAATGCTGGCAATGTATGAGTGGGGGACTGAAGTCAAAGCAAGCTCCTAGTTCTACCATCCCCATGCTATTAGCGCCTGGGAAGCATTATCCTGACCACACGATATTTGGGATGGAGAAGCATAATGTAATCAGTCAGCAGGTATCTCCTGAGCTCCGTTGGTGAGCATTTCTACTTTGCCTTTTTGGTGCTTATTTCCCAAATTGATAGCACAGAGATCATCTAATTTTTTCCTGGACAGTTAGTTCCTCTGTCTCCCATGTTCACTGGAAGAGAACCACCCATTCCACTGGCTGGCCCAGCCACCATGGATCAGCAACCACTGTGATTAGTCTAGCAAAAGCTCATCGCAGTAAAGCCACAGAAGATCAACTCTGGACTTTGGGATGCTGCAAGGAAAGCACTCCCTCTTCTGAAAGGCATCATTTAGAAAGTTCCTACCTGAAAAAAAAGAAAAAAGGCAAGATGAAGAATGAGCAGAAGAAATAAAAAGAAAAGGACAGATAATATTCGACAGATAACAAATCTGGGGTCCTGATCTAGTCCTGTTCAGCCAGATCCATTCTCTACTACTTAGATACGTGAACTCTGTTTCTGTAACTTACAACCAAGAATACAGATAAATTATAAGTAATCTAAAATTTCCATGATGTTAGGCAACGTGCCAAGAGTATTAAAATATGGAGTAAATAATCCCTGCCTCCAAGAATCTTCTCAGGACTTAGAAAGATAAGAAATAAGTACACACAAAATAACTAGAAACATATGACTGAGCCAAGTGGTAAATTCTACAATAACATAGAGAAGGGAGAGACCATCACAGGCTGCATTTTAATCAAGTGTTTACAACAAAAAGGAGAGATGAACTGTTTTCAGAACGATGACTTGGGATGTGGCTACCTGCAGGGGACATGAAAGAACATTTCTAAAAGGGTGAACTTTAGAACAAAAATTCAAAAATCTACTTAGCATATTTAGAAAAAAACAGAAAAGGCAACAAATGAATCATAAAATAGTAAATCATGAGCTATAAATAATAAATGCACTAGATAAGAAAAATGGATTATTATTTTTATAATGATAGATGTATGGAAGGTTTTTAATCTACTCTAGGCTGACATAATATCACTGTGTTAGCTAAATGTTGAAATGATGGTGTGAAATCTAATGGCAAAAACCAAAATCTAAATGTGCCTTTCATAAAGTAGACAAACCACTAGTCTATAAGAAGCAGTTTTTTCTGCTCCATTATGGTATATTAAAAATAAAGCATACCAGCCAGGTATGGTGCCACATGCCTGTAATCACAGCACTCAGGGAGGTGGAGGTAAGTGAATTTCTGTGAGTTCGAGGAGAGCCTGGTCTACAAAGCAAGTCCAGGACAGCCAAGGCTACACAGAGAAACCCTGACTTGAAAAGAAAATTAAAAAATCAATAAATAGCACAGGGGTATTGTAAGAGACGGTTTCTACAATCAAGGACCATGTGTG
>CM053760.1:6862703-6887679 GCA_028658305.1 Pachyuromys duprasi
AGACTGGCTAGATCCCAGGGGAGGACTTTGCAGCCAGCCCTGAGGAGACAGGATAAGCTGGGGTTGGATGGAAGGGAAGGAGGTCCTCCCCTGTTGGTGGACTTGGAGGGGGCGGGGAAGAAGGAGATGAGGGAGGGAGTGGGAGGGTCGGAGGGAATGGGGGAGGGGGCTACGCCTGGGATTCAAAGTACCTAACCTGTGATTGAGATAAAAATAAATAAATTAAAAAAAAATCAATAAATAAACCATATCACATCTATTTTAATCAGCACTTATTTGAGACACCAAACAATAGAGCCATGAACAAAGAGCTCATCAGACAAGCAACATACATCAAGGAAGCTATTGTGTGGACTAACAAACATGCTTTGTTCAAGTTTCTCCATGAGGTGAAAAGTTTATAATAGAAACTCTTAATGGTATTTTCTATTTCCATTGTGTGGTTTGCCATTTCCCTCATGTCATTAAGAAACTGCCTGGAAAGAGTTTGGATTGGCTCTTGCCAAAGGTAGGAATGCAGACTTTGTTTACCTTTTTACAAGCTTATTGTGAAAATGCCATTGTCACTTTTGCAGCAAACATAAATTTTGCTATTATTCTCTAAAAATTTCTACTTGTGATATATAACCCCTGTCTTCTGCTCAGTTCCCTGCTGCTTCTTGACCAAGCTGAGGCAGCCAATCTCCTATATCTTCCCCTTCCAATAAATCTCTTGTGTGAAGTTTGTTATTCAGTGTGACTTTGTGGTATTTCTTGGCTCCCAACTGCCAGGGTGCCTTTCCCTTCAGAGCTGTAACACCTACATTGGGAAGCCTTTCCTCTCAGAGCTGTAACACTGACAAGTTCTATGTTCATTAAATGGTAGCACTGGGTTATACTTAAGAATCTTTCAACATGTGGCTGAGTAATAACCACTGCCATATTTTAAACTATAGGAACACAAAATTTATTGACATATACAATTATAAAAAAGTTTCAAGTTCAGTTTACTTTAAATTAAAAAACAGTAAAATTGCCTCCCATTTTCTCATACCTTATTTTTTTTAATCATTGACTTGTACTCACCTACTCACTAGACTCCAGTGATAAAGAGAGTAAAAGTTCATTCTCCTTAGTTTATTCTTTGATATGTCTATATAATTTTGCATCCGTTCTTTGAAGTGTCTCCCCATCCCAAAACTACTAACGAACCTTATCGTTTCACTCTTCGTTCTCTGGTCCTGGCCTCTCTGCTCTGCTTTCTTAATCACATATCTAAATTCTATCTATTTTAAGAGTGAGTAGTTCCAGACACTTCCCAGGACAGACAACATGCAGTGATTTTAACATCAACATTGAGCCTTTTACATGATTGATCTCTACCCCTTATGTAACATCTAGCCTTTAGTACTAGGGCTTCTTACATCTTTGGAGTTTAAACTCAAATCTTAAACTATTTGGAACTGAGCAGGTCCCCTGTAAAGCTTTATTACTTGCACCACCAAGAACTTCTTGTTCAAAGTATGTCCTCAAATATTTATGGAGTGACTACAAATAGTTTCTAAATTCCAAGGATATTCAGAATGTCAATTCTTCCAAACCAGTATTGACTGTATCCGCCTTGTGTGCTGCTCTGAATTTAACCGATCCATCCAGGAGCCATCAGTATATGCCAAGGACAGATCTGGTCACCTGCTATTTTTTCCCCAGGTATTAAGAATGTTCATTTTTTTAGTCTCAAAATCAACTTTCTCTGATTAGACAATCCCCTCCCTGCCCCCCTTTTTTTCCAAGACAGGGTTTCTGTGTGTAACCCTGGCTGTCCTGAGACAGCCTGGCTTTGTAGACGAGGCTGGCCTTGACCTCACAGCGATCTGCCTGCCTCTGCCTCCCTGAGTGCTGGGGTTAAAGGCATGCACCACCATGCCCAGCTTGATAACACTCTTTATAAATGTTCTGCTTTAAGATATTTTGGGGTCCCTAGGGAGGATGCTTAAATCTCATTCAAAGGCAAACAGGATAAATACCAGAAACAGTGAAGAGAGGGAACAGGATGGGAGCCTGCTGTAGCGGGTTCTCTGAAAGGCTCCACCCAACAGGGGATCGAAGCAGATGCTGAGACTCACAGCCAAACTTTGGGCAGAGCACAGTCTTATGGAATGGGGGGGGGGGGAGGAGGGAGGGGATAGAAGGTCACGGAAGGGACAGATGCCCCATAAGGAGACCAACAAATCTAAAAATCTGAGCCCAGGGGATCCTGCAAAGGCTGATGCACCAACTATGCATGGTCCTTGCTAGACTCCCTGCTCACATGTAGCTGATTGGCAGCCCTATCTCCGTCTCCGTCTCCGTGTGGGTGCCCAAGTAAGAGGAGCAGGGGCTGCCTCTGTCAAAGTGTCAAAGAGTTGCCTGCTCTTTGATCACTTGCCCCTGGCGATGCGGCCTTACCAGGCCACAGAGGAAGAAGATCCAGGCAGTCCTGATGAGACTTAATAAGCTATGGGCAGGTGGCAGAGGAGAAATCTCCCTTTCAGTGGAGTAGGGGAAGGAGACAGGGGAGAAGAGGGAGGGATGGTGGAACTGGGAGGAGTTGAGGGAGGGGCTACAGTCAGAATATAAAATTAATAAATTGTAAAAAATAAAATAAAGTAATAAATAAATCCACACATATATATGTATATATAGTGGGCTGTTGTAAGGAAAGAAACTGGAAATTTACAAAACAGAGCCAGCGATCTCCTGAGCTAATTGGCCTTCTCCCCGCTGTAGTTCAGTCCTGCTCTCCACCGCTCCCCCCTGTCTAAGACTTGGGGGAGATTCAAAGTTTGTGGTAATGAACAGCTTTGAATGAATAAACTAAAGTTGACTATAATTTCAGACCTTTCCAATAAACGAATTAGAGATACTAATGGAATTATAATTCTATGCTACCGGTTTGAGAACAGAATGGAGATGTCCCTGAAGGAGAAAGGCGGTTCCGAGTTCCCGGGAATGGGATGGCAGTACAGCGGGTGGCTCCCTATGCACTGTGACTGTCTTCTGCTATTTTGTGAGGAAAGTATTATGGAATGCACTATCATGTCAATTTTCTGAACAATAAATACGTATTATTTTCACGACCATTTGGAACTTGAAATGGGCATGACATCTCATCTTCTTGGTGTCTAACGTAGGTTAAACTGACTAAACACGGCACAGATGTGTCAAGACCCACATTCATTTACACAGATGACTACTTGAAATGATCAGCTTCATAAATGAATGTCAGTGGTGTCTTAACAGTAATAGCTCTGTATAGGAAGGTAAGATTTTGCTTCGTAAGTAGTGAGTAAAGTTATTAAATATAATGTTTTATTATGCCTCATTACTGGCAGATTGTCATGAAAAGAACTAAAGTTAAAAAGTTTCATTTATTTTCATAAAGAAGATGAACGTTTTCACTCCTTGATGCTGAGACCTCCTCATGCTAATCTCTTCAGAGGATAGCTTAATTACATTACATCATTCAATACAGAGCTAAAAGCTCATGTTCCAAGCAGTTCCTGCCCGAAACTCTTCAACTTTAATGGAATCTTGGGAAATGTTAAGTTCAACTAATGAAACTATACAAAATGAAAACCCTCATATGAATATTTTGGGCACAGGATCACTCAAGTTTGGAAAGAACTTTACAAGAATATTTAGGTTACTTGATCAAATGTGGCCCAATTTATTAGTAACAAAAGGCATTGATTTTGTTACTGTTTTAAAGATTTCTGCTGAAATAGCAATTAAATTGAAAGTTCTTTATTTATATTGGCTAACAATTCAGATAATTACAACATTTTTTATAAAGCATGGAATTGAGCAAATTTTATTACTGGAGGTTGAGTGACATTTTTCATCCATTACTTTCAATTTGTCATCTCATTATTTCAGAAGGTAAGCATGACATAATTTTACATTCACCTGAATAGAAGCCATTTCAATTTGATGTTATGGTTTTTCTTTTTCTGTTTTCTGTCAAGAATAAAGACTCAAAAAATAATAATAAAGGTTCATTTTTTTTCATTCAGAATCTAATTCTTTTGAAGGCAAACCCTGTTTGAAGCAGAACTCTCTGTGCAGCATGACAGCAGCCAGACACTGGCATTATCAAATGGGCTCTCCAGTCATGATGAAGTATTTACTCTAAAGGCCAGCACTCCCCAAGAGCAGTTCCTGAAGAGATAATTAAAGAACTGAGTTTTTAATTAAAAGGAGGAGGTTTTTACAAAAACTAGTTTGTATAGAATATTAGTTCACTTGAGTGGAAAAGCAGCATAAACCTGGAGGCTTTCTGACAGCAATGTTCATTGTCTTGGTCAATGTTCTATTGCTGTGAAGAGACTCCATGGCCATGACCATAGCAACTCTTATAAAGAAAAACATTTAATTGGGGCTGGCTTACTTTTCACAGGATTAGTTCATTGTCATTATGGTGGGAAGCACAGTGACATGCAGGTAGACATGGTGCTGGAGAAATAGCTATGAGTTCTATATCTCAATTGGTAGGCAGCAGGAAGAGAGAGACACTAAGCCTGGCTTGAGCATCTGAAACGCCAAAGGCCACCTCAAATGATACTCTCCTTCTAATAAGACCATACCTACTCCCACAAAGCTACACCTCCTAATCCCTAGCAGGAAGTGCCACTACCTGATGATCTGACTTTGTTTGGCCCTCGTATTGCCACTGTGAAAGTGAGAGTGAAAGCAAGTCACAAAGCTTGCCTGAGAATTGGAATTTCCTTCTCTTCTATTTCCACCCCCATTTGTTCTCACAATTTGAAACCTTTAGTATCTCAGCAAATGCCATGAAGTTCTGAACATAAGTGAAATCTAGATACTCAGAGGACACACACATAAAACAGAGAATGTTGGAAGAACATTCCTCTCTCACTTCCCAGGACCAGAAATACTAAGCAATATTAAGAAATACTAAACAATATTAAATCTAAAATGATTGAATGAGAACATTCTAAATTGAGCACCGAGGCCTGCCTATAATTAACTAAAATGAGTTTTCCAGAATAGATGTGCAACTATATGTTTAATTTATGTGATAGTTTGTCAATTTTCCACAAACTAGAATTATCTAGAAAGGAAAACTTAATAAAGGATTGTCTGTGTTTATTTGAGCTATACGCATAACCTGTGAGGGCTTTTCTGGGTTGGGTTGGTTGACATGGTAAGAACCAGTCATTTCTGAGTAAACCAGTCCAGTCTGCCCTGGGAAGGTGGATGTGGACTGTTTGAGAGGAGAAATCTAGTTGAGCCACCATCAAATAAGCAATCAAAGATGTGTGCATTTGTTTCTCTCTGCTCTTATGTATGGATGTGATATGCAAAGCCATTGAAGGTCCTGCCTTGACTTTCACCTACACATTGTACTGTAACCTGAAATTATAAGCCAAATAAGCCTAATATCTCCTGTGTTGATTTTTGAGCACGAGAAATGAAACTATAGCTGTGTAACAGAAGAACAGCCAGGAGATATCTGCTCAGTGCACAATTGTGCTTTAAACCTAGAAAAAAATGTGCTTCTCTATCTGGTTTGTCTCTGATTTTTCTCTCTCATTCATTTTCACTGAGTGCTGCCTTTGTCCAGCTCATTACAAGTTAGAAAGAAAGGCCACAGAGTCAAGCTTCTGACACACTAATCTCATTTTTCTAGCATCCAGCCATCTTAGAAAATAAACTACTGATCTCAAACTCTCTAGGTCTGTGGTGGTAGCTTTTTTTTTTCCAGTAGCCATAGCGAACTAGTAGCATAGCTTACAAAATTAAGTTCAAATTTCATTCTCAATAGCCTGCATATCTCACACTACTTTTCTCTAACTGCATCTCCTGTAGCTACAGTACTCGGTGAGCTAATTATTTGTACACTTTCACCTTTGGTCAGGCAGTTACTCACTGGTTTATCTCTAATGCCTCCTTGTTCATCAACGCACATTTTCAAGTACTGCATCTTTTTAAAATTTATTTATTTTTATTAATTACAGTTTATTCACTTTGTATCCCAACTGTAGCCCCCTCCTCTGTCCCCTCCCAATCCTACCCTCTCTCCCTCATCTCCTCCCATGCCCCTCCCCGAAGTCCACTGATAAGGAACGTCCTCCTCCCCTTCCATCTGACCCTAGTCTATCAGGTCTCATCAGCAGTGGCTGCATTGTCTTCCTCTGCGGTATGGTAAGGCTGCACTCCTCCCCAGAGGGATGTGATCAAAGAGCCAGCCACTGAGTTCATGTCAAAGACAGCCCCTGTTCCCCTTACTAGGAAACCCACTTGGATACTGAGCTGCCATGGGATACATCTGTGCAGTGGTTCTAGGTTATCTCCATGCACTGTTCTTGGTTAGAGTAACAGTCTCAGAAAAGACCCCTGGGCCCAGATTTTTTGTTCTATTGCTCTCCTTGTGGAGATCTTGTCCCCTCCAGGTCTTTTTATCTCTTCCTTCACATCTTAAGCTGAGTACAATCTTTATTATTGTATTAATGTTCCATGTCCCAAACACAAACACTGTGGTAGGCCTGAAAACTGGGAGAACGTTAGTTGAGATGCCATCTTTTCATAGAACCTATGCACTATCCACTTAGTTACTTTAAGATTGTAGCCATCCTGTCTTGCCTTTCTTAACCATTTACTATGTGATTCCATTATTAAGCACCTGCTATGCTAAGCAGTATCTGCATGGCTTTTTGAACCCCTTGCCTCAGCCCTGTGACACAGGAGCTATTACTATTGCCTCAGAACTAATAAGGAGGCATAACATTAAACAGGAAATTAAGAAAACATAGTAAGTTTTCTGGCTCATCATCAAATCTAGATTGTGAGTTTCTGATGTTCCTGAGAATATGTGGTTTCTTTCCAGACTAGGATTCTACATTCCCTGCTGATGATGGAATGCTATAGATATCTGGAATACTATAGGGAAAACTGAGTTTGAGTAGATAAATAAAATTATGGCAGAATGCTCTTCAACATGACTGTCTTAGAGACAATGAAATCAATGAGGACTGGCTAGACTAGACTAGTTAGTTCTTCCTTTCAGGTTGAATGCAGGGAATGACACACACAAGTTCCTCCCCCTGGTCTCCAGTTGGAAACTTTGAGAACTTGGCAAAATTACCTAACTTTTTAAAACTCGGGATTTCTCATCAGTGTCCTGGGGTGTTTTAGACATTAATGATGGTATTCCAGGTGACAGCACAGAGTTGGCTGTGGTTATTTTTATTAGCTGGCAATTTCTCCAAGAAAGACTTGAAATGAATATATAGCAGTTCATAGAATGGTTTTGCAAAGGAATCTGTCCAAGTTAAAAAAAAATTAACATGGAAAGTTGTCCCAGGTGTTCTGAACATGGCCAGAGAAAATCAAGCTCTTTTGGCAACTTTTGCTAAGTCATTTGGCAAATTTGACTCTTTATAGTTTTTTGACTGGAGTGATCCATTCCAGACGATACTGTGAACTCTTCCAATAGGTTACACACATGATCAAGATATTACTCCTATCTCAAGCAGCAGGACACATTCCTATCCTCATTTTCCCAATGACAATCTCTTTTTTTCTTTTGGTATGTAGCATGAAATTGCCTTGGGCCTTTAATTTTTTTCTGGAAATCATTTATATAATTACATAGCTAGCACCAGGGCTAGGATATGTTCAAACTCTTGAGAATGTTCCCTCATTGGCAGCAACTCAGCCATATTTCTCTCATGATACTCTTGATGTAAATTCATTAGTTATACTAAAAAAAAAAAATAGGAGGGAGCGGTATCAAACCCAGACTTTTGATTCAGTAAAAATAAAATATGTATTAGGCATTGCGCTACTCATTTTCTCCTTAAAAGCAAACAGAAAACAGTATGACTCTCTTTTGCTTAGGTTTGGTGGCAGAAAGAGACAGCAAAAAATCAAGTAAATAAATAATTTCAAATTTTGCTAAATGTCCTGAAAACACTAAACCTTTCTAGTACAAACACTGACTTAACCAAATAAACTCCAATGGACGTTACCAATTCGCAGATTCTTGTAGGCAAAGAGCATTAGAGCACAACAGAAATGTGAATGGACTGAGGATTCTGCCTCTGATTAAACATTTCCTTTTATTTATTTTTCTTACGCACAAGTGGATATGCCTAGTACAATCGGAATTTGTTCACAGGTGGACCAGAAGGGAAAACATTACCCAATTTGCATCAAATTACTCCCCAAAAGTTCTTTCAAACACGTTCTAGAAATTTTCAAGATAGTGGTAGTATGGATTTCTTAGAAGCAATTTATGTAAGGAAGACCTTTCTGCATTATGTGTCTTCATGTACAAACACAGGAATGACCATTCCCACCTTTAGTATGTGTCTTCTAATCCCAATTAATCCAATCAACGTAACCCCACAGGTATGGCCAGAGGCTATTTCCTCACTAGTGTGTCTGCAAGCTTGTCTTCTGGGTAACCCCAGATCCAAGTTGACAACTAACACTAAAAGAGCAGTAGGAGTGGAATAGGACAGAACATTCCAGAATCAAGGAAAAGACAAACAAACAAACAGAAAAAACTGGTTCTGCCAGTAACTTGACGTTGGATCCCCTCACTTCCTGAGCCAGAGGACAATAAAATTCTATTGTTCAAAGTCTCAACAAACTAGGCTCCTGTCTGCAAGCATAAAAAAAATATCATTAATAGTGTCAGCGGTTGGCTCTCTCCCATGGGGTGGGTCTCAGGTTGGACCAGTCATTGCTTGGCCATTCCCTCAATCTCTGCCCCATTCTTATCCCTGCACATCTTGTAAGCAGGGTAAATTTCGGATGGAAGATTTTTTTTTCTGTGTGTTGGTGTCTCCTCTCTCCACTGTAAGTCCTGTTTGACTACATAAGGTAACCACATCAAGTTCCATACCTTCACTGCCAGGAGTCTCAGCTACATTCACCCCATAGACTTCTCAGAGCTTCCCCCATCCCAGGTCTTCTGCACATCCCAGAGATGCCTCCAACCAATTTCCATTCTCACTCCCAGCCACACACACCTTGTCCTCTCCACATCTGATCCCCACCCGTTTCCCGTCTCACCACCTTTCCCTCCCAGTTTCCTCCCTACATTTACCTCTGATGTCTATTTTATTTCCCCTTCTGAGTGAGAGTCAAGCATCCTCCCTTGGGCCTTCCTTGTTACTTAGCTTCTTTTTGTCTTTGGATTGTAACATGGTTATTCTGTACTTTATGGCTAACATCCACAGTATGAGTACATACCGTGCTTGTCTTTCTGGGTCTGGGTTACTTCACTCAGGATGACATTTTCTAATTTCATCCATTTGCCTGCAATTTTCATGAAGTCTGTGTTTTTAATGGCTGAGTAGTATTCCATTGTGTAAATGTACCACATTTTCTTTATCTACTCTTTGGTCGAAGAACATCTAGGTTGTTTTCGGTTTCTGGCTACTACAAATAAAGCTGCTATGAACATGGTTGAGTAAGTGTCCTTGTGGTGTGGTAGAGCATCTTTTGGCTATATAGCCAGGAGTGGTATAACTGGGTCTTGAGGTAGAACTATTCCAAATTTTCTGAGAAAGAGCCAAATTGATTTCCAAAGTAGTTGTATAAGTTTGTACTCCCACCAGCAATGGAGGAGGGTTCCCTTTGCTCCACATCCTCACCAGCATGTACTGTCACTTGAGTTTTTGATCTTAGCCATTCTGACTGGTATGGAATCTCAGAGTCATTTTGATTTGCATTTCCCTGATGACTGTCTTCTGAATGGCTTCATCCAGCAGCTGATGGAAACAGATACAGAGACCCACAGCCAAACATTAGGTAGAGCTAGGAGAGTCTTGTGAAAATAGTAGGGGAAGGATTGATGGGGCTGGAGGGGTCAAGGATACCACAACTACAGAAGTGACTAACCTGAACCCCAGGGGGACTCACGGAGACTGAAACCACTAGGCAGAGAGCATGCCTAGGCCTCCTACACATATGTAACAGATGTGCAGCATGGTCAGCATGTGGGTCTCCTAACAATGGGACTAGAGGCTGTCTCTGACTCTGTTGCCTGCCTATGGATCCCTTTCCCCTAGCTGGGCTGCCTTGTGTGGTCTAAGTGGGAGAGGATGCACCTAGTCCTGCTAAGATTTAATGTGCCCTGGCAAGTTGGTACCCATGGGGTTCTCCCCTTCTCTAAAGAAAAAAGGAAGGAGGAATCAGGGGGAGTGGAGATGTGAGGGTGAGACTGGGAGGAGAACAGGGAGGGGCTGGGTTTGAGATGTAAAGTGAATAAATAAATCAATTAAGAAAAAAGTCTCAACAAACTGATGTGTTACTCTTTTATGTCATAATATGACATGATTTATAAGTACATGTATGTTCATTTGTTTTTAATGTTTGCCCCTTTCACCAGATGATCATCTACAGAATAGCAGGGAATGTACCTGCCATCTATTTAACAATATCATCATTACCAATACCAGACAAGATATTAAAGTGTCAAGAACAGTGCTAGGTTGGTTAGAAAGATGTAAGCAAAAGCCGATGTAGGCTCTCCCTGGGTGCTGCCTGTTCCATGCTCTGTTCTTATGACATGTGAGCTTCAAATGCTTTAATAATTTTAAGTCGTTGAAAAAAAAGAGAGAACATTATGTGAATTCTGAATGTAAGGGTCTCACTCACTTACATATCACCTACAGATGTCTGCCTGCTATAAATCAGTTACACAGTTGTGATAGAGACTACATTGCCTAATTCAAATGCTATTTGGTCACCTACAGTGAAAGTCTTCCAAACACTTGTGTAAAACTTCCTTCACAAGCTATGTGATATGCTCAGTGTCAACTGCCCCGTGTGACATGGTCCAGGAGTGGAGTTGTTGGAGGAGAATTCTGAGTTCTTGTGAGAACATCCCAAGAAAACAAGACAAGAGTCTTTGCCCTTAGCTTCTTCAAAACACAGAACTGTTCTTGGAATGTGTTTTCATGCTCCTCCCAAGTGTATGGTACAGGAGTGAGTTTACTTCAGATTACTCATCACTGCTTGCTGTTGTTATTCAATTAAATGTTTGAACTATCCTTTATATGCCTCTATGGAAAAACATGTTTTTGCCATGTGCATATTGTCCTAGTGACTGTACACAGCTTGCAACTCATGAGAACTTTACTCATGTGACCGCAGAGCATAAAGTGCACAATGCTCTGAATAAAGTTGGCTGTTGCATGAGACTTTAGTCTCATTTATCAGCTCCATTTTCCCAGGTCAAACCACCTCTAGAGCAGTGACAAATAAGAGTGGTAAGATTTTTTAAAATTTCCATTGAGAGTGAAAACTGAACTAGAGAATTTTCAACCTATGTATCCCACATGATGAATAACATCAGGTATGCGCTGCCATGCTCAGTGTTCATGGAATTTTGATGGGATTGTGATAAGGATTTTAAATTCAAATGAAATAAGGAAAAATGATTATAACACAGTTATCTGAATTTTTTATCATAAATTCTATCAAAGAAATCTATCCTTGGATACAAACATCATTAGTAAGGACAAAAATAGGAACCCTTAAGTTCATATTCACACAAAAAGAACACTGTTTACCTTCGGTGGAGAAACAAACTGAACACATTCCACCCATTCGGATAAAAAGGGTTTGTTGCATATTGCACAATGTTTTGCCTGAGAGATTACGTCTTTGATTTCTGGATAGTACTCCATGGCATCCAAAATCAAAAGGTTGTCTTCTTCTAACTGAAGGAGGATACATCTTGCTGCTATTTCCTAAATAAAAAAAAAACACAGTTCTTCAAATTGATTCAAATTTATATGTACATTAATTCCTATTTTATTTTAGCTCAAAAAACATGTCTCATCTTTATTGTTTATTAATCAAAGATTCTATAGCATATAAAATGACATATATTGCATGTGGCTGCCATTGCTAAAAGAATGTCTTTCACAAATACAAGAAGAGTGGGTACCTTCTACCATATTTATGTCTCTTACATACAGAACCCCAAGTCATAATAAATTTACATTATCTGTTTAATAAAATTAGATGTCACTTTTTTGTACCTTTTATTACAATAAGCAGGGACTCCAAAAACATTCAAACCGGAGTAAAAAAGATACAGTCATATTTGCTAGACTCTATGTTTTTACTAACTGAACTATGGTTCACAACCTACATCACTGAAAGAGCATTAGCATCTATAAATTAATCCCTACTTTCACTCTTTGTTAAGCCTGGCCATGCTGATGTACAAAAAACTTGGCTTCGTCCAACAATAACAGTAAATAATGAAAAAGTAATGAAGAAAGAAAAGTTGCATTTCACCAGTACTGTCAACCTCATCAACTTAAAATAAAACATAGCATATGACTTATAAACTTTAATCTTCACTGACCTAGCAAAGGAAACAAGCATTTGCCTCTCTCTCTGAAAATGTCCCAAACCCAGTATGTCACCAAGCATAAGCAATGGTTGTGTTTATGAAGCAGTGTGTGTTTATATAGCATGGAAGTCTTGTATAAATATTACACAAACACTGCTTGAAATTTAAACAGTGTATGTGGACAGTTTATTTGGGAAATATTTTCCTGCCCAAAATGAAGGTTTTCTAATAGTCCATATAAACCTCAGTTGGTCATTACTATTCATGTCAATATGTCTATATAAACATCCACCTAATTCATGCTAATTGAGATCTCTGTAAATTTCAAGAACGTAGAATTCCTATGAACTTTTGTAGACCATTCCTTGCTATGCCCATGCTTCCCAGTCAACAAGCATCTTGGAGGACCACCATCACACAGCAGAACTCCTTGAACATGTGCTCCCTGTATGACTGTTCTTTAACCAGCATAACCTGTAAGTGGGAAATGGCCAAGGTCAACAGAGAGAATGAATCTGAAAGCACTAATACTATCATGATTCAAATCATCAGATGTTTGTTGTTACCTTTTCTCTGACCAATTCCATGGAACAGAGTTTGTGATTCAAAATAAAATGCTTATTTTAGAGGTATGTCATTATCTAGTTAGACAAAATGGGTGGCCAGCTCTATCATGCAGAAAACTTGTAGAGAAAGATTCATTTCCCAAACATAAATAGAAGAATTTTCTGGAATATGCAGACCTATAAATTGACCCATAACTGTTAATTTTACCATTTATGATTTCTGGACCCAAACATGTTTATTGATTTCAACATAATGCTTGACAACTAATATATCAGTAATTACTTATATTCTCTTTGAAGTCAACATATTACTTTGGAAGAATAATACATGTTACCGAAATTTAAAATTTTTACTTGAAAATGTGGGTATACACAAAGCAAAATACTATTAACATGACCAATAGTATCTTTTTAAAATTTATTTAATTTTTGATAAATTACAGTTGATTCACTTTGTATCCCAGCTGTGGCCCCCTCCCTCCTCCATTCCCTCATCTCCACCATGCCCCTCTCCAAGTCCACTGATAGGGGAGATCCTCCACCTCTTCCCTCTGACTATAGCCTATCAGGTCTCATCAGGACTGTCTTTCATAGTCTTCCTCTGTGGCCTGGTAAGGCAGCTCCCCGCTCAGGGGGAGGTGATCAAAGAACAAACCACTGAGTTCATGTCAGAGACAGACTCTGTTCCCATCACTAGAAAACCAACTTGGAGACTGAGCTACCATTCAACTGAGGAATGGATACAGAAATTGTAGCACGTTTACACAAAGGAATACAAACCAACAATTAAAAACAAGGAAATAATGAAATTTGTGGGCAAATGGTGGGAACTAGCAAAGATCATCCTGAGTGTGGTATCCCAGAAGGAGAAAAACACACATGGTATATCCTCACTTAAAAGTGGATATTAGACATATAATATAGGATAAACATACTAAAATTTGTACACCTAAAGAAGCTATTCAATAGTATTTTAAGACACTTCTTAGAGACACATTTTGTAAATTTTCTGAAACTAGATCATAATTATTACATCATTCCAAAGTAATTTTAAATCTAAGAAATCTTTTAGAGATAAATTGTTTACTTTGAATCACTTATATGCTATTTTATGTAGCATTTATGTAGACTATTTTATGTAGGCAATATGGTATGCCAGTTTCTAACCCACCATTAATTGAAAGCAAATTCAGGTGCATTCTTAAGTCTTCTTATATGTAGCATATCAAGTATTAAATCATCTTAAAATATATTGAAAATGGACAAGAGTGTCAGAGGGGAGAGTGCCAACACTTCGCTAAGCAGATTACTTTTACCCATTGCCATTGTCTGACTTTTACCTGTTCCTATACATGCGATCTATATTGCTTTCATAATAAGAAAACAACTTCACAGGCAGTCAAACTAATTTCTACCTGAAGCAATCTTGTATGTTCAGCCTTAGGGCGGAACACATCTGGTAAATCAAAGTTCATGGTAGAGAGTCATGCTCAAGGTGGGAGCACCTGCGATCTTTATCTTGCCTGGAAGGAAAGCAGCCCTTCGATATTCTTCCCTGGTCCTTCTTTGGATATCATTAACTAGTTTCAGCACACTGGACATGGTGAATTCCAGATCATATCTTTGCACTCGTTAGGAAAGGAGTCAAGTGAAAATGAAGCAGAAGCAATAAAGACCCCACTAGCAGAAAAAAAAATACTTAGAAGGCTAAAGTAAAAATAGAATTCTTTTTTCTTTTCATCCAACAAAAAAAATTTTCCACTTCTCTGTGCTGAGTCAATCTGGAAATCTGACAGGCTACCCTGGATTTTGTGGGCAACTCAAAAAAATTACGTGGAGGATCTCCATTCTTAATGAACCAGTGTTACACATCTGCGGAATTGTCAAAATGCTTTACATCTTCAACTATGGGATAGTGTGAAGGTTCGTGCTGATGAGCTAAACCTTCACCCGTAGAGTCAAGATGTCTCTATGTTGTGTAGCAAAATTTGGCTGCGTCAGGAAAAGTGGGTTTCCTTCACAGTAGAACTCACTCAGCCTTAGATCCTGAAACTGGTAAAAGAAAAAGTCTTTATTGCAAACACGACAACAAACTTTACTTCTAAAGGTTCATTATAATTTAGGCTGTACTTTCTATACTAGTATTTTAAGAATAGGAGATATTCTACTTGTCAGACACATTAAGAGTTTTAACACTATTGTGAATGTCCATGACCTTAGAAGTCACTGCTTGTATCTCCCATATTAACTAAGGAAACCTGTTTATGCTCACAGAAAGAGGCAATAACAAAATAAGGTTTACCACATCAAATTCTGGAAACATTTGTAAATGTGTGTTAGAAAACCAAGCATGATGAAAACAATTCTAAGACATATTCTACTCAAATTATTTTGTATTGCCTTAAAATCAATTTTTGTTTAGTTGAAGACAAGAGAAACAGAGAAAACTAAAGATCCCGCTATAAACTGTTATGAACAAGAAAAATAGAAATAGAAGACAGTGACTGTGGTTCAGTAGTCCAATGATTGCCTAGCATAGCAAGACCCTGAGACTGAGCCTCAGCAAAGTAAAACATGAAGCTGTGGGGAAATGGGGAATTCACAGGGATACTCAATGTATAAAGAAAATCCAACTCCTACTGGAATCTGCCACACACAGAAAATAAGAAATACCTTTGTGGCCATATTACATTTAATTTGCCTTTGCTAGCACCTATAATGTATGGAGCTACTTCTCAAAGACTTTCTTAGCAAAAGAAAAAAAAAGCAGGAAAAGAAGAGCGTGTCTTCAGAGGCATACTAGTAAATACAAAGATAAATGGGGGAAGGGAGAAGAGATGACAGAAGAGAAGGGGTACTGAGCTGAGTGAGAGAAAATTAAGGGAAGAAAGGAAAGGAGAGGGGGAGCCATAATTAATAGTGTGTGTTCATTTGAAAGCATGAACACTGACTGTAGAGCTGGAAAGACATGAAAAGTCAACCCTCATGAGCCAGGATACACTGGCTCAGTCACACCATAGCATATCATGAAATTTATGGAAGAACTAGAGATTTATGTCATTTACCCAAGGATTTTAAAGATAGCAATGATTAGTCAAATTAAAAATAACTGATTTCATACATCTTTCTGGGGAATTGTGTTACTGAATTTTAAATGTTACAGTAAAGCTTAAATAACATATATAAGACTTTTAAGTGAAGAACTCGAGGCCTCTTTCTATCAGCTAATCCTGGCCACACAACAGATATTCCAACCTTCTGGACTTAGTTTCAAACATTATTCATTTCAAAGGAGCTATTTTGAAAGTAGGAGCTCATGTCAGTCATAAGTTGGTATTGAGTGTGAGAAAATGAAAAAGAGAATGTGTTGGACTTAATTTTCTATACAACCATTATTATTTATTTCTATCCTAGTAAATAGCAATCCATAATTGTACCTAAACATAGTCATAATAAAAGAGGAGTTGGCCACAGAGAAAGACAGTGCAGCCAGTTCTGATGAGACCTGATAAACTAGGGTCAGGTGGAAGGGGAGGAGAACCTCCCCTCTCAGTGGACTTAGAGAGGGGCAGGGAGGAGATGAGGGAGGGAGGCTGGGATTGGGAGGGAATGAGGGAGAGTCTACAGCTGGGATACAAAGTGAATAAACTGTAAGTAATATAAAAAATAAAAATTTGGAAAAAAAAAAGAGTTGGAAAGAAAGCTCCATAGGCAACCTACTTGCCATGCAGAGAGAAGGACCTGAGTTTCACTTCTAAGCACCTATACAAGAAAGCATGTGCAGAAGTATACATCTATAATCTTAGAGCAGGGAAAACAGAGATGGGAAAATTCCTTGAGCTCACAGACTAGCAGTCTAGACTAAGGTGGTAAGCTACAGGTTCAGTGAGGGCTTCTAACCTCAAAAGATAAAGTGGAGAGCAATAGAGAACTCCCACTGTTGACCTCTGGCTTTCACATGCACACATACATATATGTATAATACAAACACATGTGGAAAATATCTGTTTCAAACATGAATGTATATGCAAATATCACTACTATATGCAAATATTTTGCATTTGATTTACATAGTTCAAGGGCTATATACTCGCTTTAGTCTTGTCACTATACTTCCATTAAAGGTAATAACAGGTTCTCCAACTTGTTATCCCATTGTATATAACAGATCGACCACTCAGAGATCCTCCTACCTCTGCCTCCCAAGTGCTATAATTAAAGATGCGTGCCACCATGCCTACATATGAAAAAGTTATCTTAGTGGAAAGAAAATTTAATAGTACATGTCTTGTAGGAGGAAAGTTTTATTACCCTAGAGTCACATGCTCTCTCAACTTATATTAAGTATTCTTCGAAATAAACCCCTTAAGAGCCTTTTTTTCAATGCAATATTAGGTGTCCTCAGCCTAGCTTCTTCATAGAACTAAGTATTTGGTTACTATAGTAACTCCACTAGAAAAATCAATTGCATTTTGCTGTGTTAACAAAATTTACTTCTCAGTGTCTCAATGTGTACCTGTTTTTCTCAAACCACCAGTATTTTAGGTTTGGTCAACAGTGAGACAATTGTTCACTCCTCCCCAACACATATCTAGGTTTGCCCACATCTTTTAATACAACAGAGAATGCACAGCAGACCAAGTAGTCAGAGTAGGGTCAAAGATGCTGCTAGGCATTCTCCTGTATGGTACAACTCTGGACAAGGAATTACTGGGCCAAAAATGTCTGTAGTACTCAAACCTACCAATCCAATTTAAAGACATAAAAACAGAAAATGTCACCGACCTATCTGGTCTGGAGAATAGATTGGCTGATAAGGAAAGCTATGGTGAAAAGGCAAAGAAGGATTTTCAGATTTTCAATAAGGAACTTTGAGGCCCAGTAGTTAAGAGCATATATTTGCAGAAAACCTGAGCTCAGTTCCTAGGACCCATGTCAGGAAGCTCACAACTACATTTAGCTTGACCCCAAGGGATCTGACATGTTCTTCTACACAATAAGGGCATCTGGACTCAAGTGTACATTTTCACACATAAATACATAAACATACATACACATAATTTAAAACAATAAATAAATAAATTTGTAGTTGCTAAGGGGAATGGCTCTATCAGTAAAATACCCACTTCGCATGCATGAGAACCTAACTTGGGTTCTGCAGCTTCACAAAAGTGTCAGACTGACAGTATACATCTCTAAACCCAGTGCTCAGGAACAGAGGTCGGCAGCTTTCTTGAGCTCACTGGCCAGACAGCCTAAATTGGTGGGCTCTAGGTTCAGTGGCAGACCCTGTCTTAAAATTTAAGATCAGAAAGATTAAGGAAGGCACCCAATGCTGACCTCAGGCCTCTACACACACTTTCATATATGTGTATTCACACACTCATGTACCCACAAACATATGCACTTAATGACACGCACACACACATTTCCCATATATACAGCTTCTCAAAAAAAAAAGAAATTTATGTATGGAGAAGGTAAAGAACTATATCAAAAGATAAATGTTGGGAGGAAAGAGTTTGAAGGAGAAATGATCAAAATACAGAATGGCTGCTGAATATTGCCATTGAAGGGGAAGTTTCTGGTTTCTTTGAAGACTCAGTTGTATCATGTGATGTTTTGCTGTGAGCTGTCTCGTGTGAGAGGCAAGAGTCTGGACAGCTGAAAACATCCTGGGGTGGACTCTGAGGAGAGGAGACATATACAGAAGCCCACAGACAGTGAGAGAATGTTTTTAAATCAACATCGCCTCGCTGGTCTTTGTTCTTCGACACTTCACTTCACAAAGAGAAACATTCCAGAGAACTTTTCAGCACAATCCAACTGAGTCTGTGGCTTTCGATGACTCATTCAGTGGAGTCTTACTATTTCTGCTGAATCATGATGATTCACATTGCTCTTTGGTGTTGGTATTTGGACTAGCCTGCTGGTATTCAGACAACCAACAGTGGACTCACCCCAAGAAACTACTTCTAAAAATGTCTACAATATCCTTTTTCTAATCACATTCTTTCTCCCCTACCTTTGGTCAGTGGGTTTGAAGGGAGGTAGAAGTGTTTAAGGACCCTAAATAAAGTAGGTTTGTTGGAAAATCTAAGCCTACAGCCCTTTTTTTCTTATGTCCTTCTTTGTGGTCAGATAAAAGGCAACAGCTTCCATAAATATGAGGGCATTCAGCACACTCAAAGGATCCAGATATAATCACTTCAGTTTTCTCTTTGTAATAGAGAATAAAATCATCTACCAACTGAGTCTCAAGGCAAGATAACAATAAAGAAAGGAGGCAGGAAGAAAGTGATGAAAGCTGGAGCCTGCAGGTTTGAAGAGAGGAGCCTATGTAGAAATATGCAAACAGATTATACAGGATGATGAAGAGATACTCTGAATCCACACAGTAGTGGTGGCCCATGTGAACAGAGTGGTATAGTTATTTTTAGCAAATGCCGTCCTAGATCACATTAGAAATTTGTGGTAAGGAAGTATCAGAAAATAAGGAAATGACAGTACTGGATGTTCTGAAAGGAAGGAAGGAAGGAAGGAAGGAAGGAAGGAAAGGAAGGACAGAAAAGAGAGAGAAAAAGAAAGAATCAAAGACAGAAACAAAGAAAGAAAAAACGAAGACTGATCTTGTGTGGCCTAGACTGATTGGAAGAAGAGTTCCATTGGACTATGAACTAGAAAAGAAAGAATGATAGAGACAGGAAATTACAATGGCCCAAATGAAAACACAGATACAAAAAAAAAGAAAAGCCTGAACACATGAAGAACAACAGTAAGACTCCACACTCAGTGTCAGTTCCTGAGATTCTGATCAAGCTAAGGATGAAGTCAAAACTTGGAAAAGGTTGAAGGTGTAGACAGAGAAAGTTCAAGGGACTAAGGTTGCCCAATCCAAGATGATGGCCCCAGGAGGACACTGTGTCTGAGGAGCAGGACAGCAGTGTAGGCACAGTGACCAGGAGACTGAACTCTGGGACCTAAAACACCAGCGTTTGTGATTGCCAGGTGAACAGAATTCCTACGGTGAGGAAATCAAGTGGGAAAGTCCTAGGGACACCCAGCTAATTCCTGGAAAAATCCAGGTGACCGGCTGCACACAGCCCTAATCTGAACCCGCAGCCTCCCGTGTCCCCACCAGCCGCCATCCCGGACCAGGACACATAGTATCCGGTCCAGATGGAGGCACTCCAGATACCATCCCAGACCTGGGAGAAACAGCGGGCACACATCTGCCAGCTCTGATCTGACCATGCAGCCTCCTGTGGCCCCACCATCCGCCATCCCCGACAGGAACACATAGTATCAGGTTCAGACTGAGGCAACCCAGATACCATCCCAGACTGAGGTGCACAGCCCCTGGCTCAGAAGGAGACACCAAGTCCCACGACTAGAGGGGAGCCCTTAGCAGCAAGCCCAGGTCAGAAAACGGAGCCTCCAGACCAGAGCAGCACCCCCAGCCGCCATCTCTAACCGGGACACTCAGCCTCTGGCACAGAGTGAAGTGCCAAGCCTCCGGACCTTAGTGGTGACTAGCCTGCTTTGCTCACAGCTTCTAGCACAGAGCACGGAACCGGGCACACAGAGCCCACAACAGAGTACCTGTCCCGCCCACAGAGCCACCCACTGACCTCAGACTCCAGCCTGCAAAACCCGCCACAAATTGAAGACCACTGGGAATTCAGGAAACCAGTGCAGGCTACCGCAATCTACACTTGCTAAACACGCTAGCACCCACATCCCTTCCTGCACTTGCTCCCAAACCCCATAGCCCAAGCATATAGACTCCCTAGCACTACCATTCAAGACACCTTCTGAGCGCACTCCCGGGCACACACACACACACACAAACACACACACACTTACTCCTCCCCACCAACAACGATACTGCACCAGTGACCGTTCATCTCACAGGTACAACTGAGGCAACAACACACACTCTCAAACCACTGGAACCCCCACTTCTTCTTGAAAAATACTCCAGACAACAGAGATTGACGGTTCCAGTCAGAAGTTCAGCCTCAAGGCACGAACAGCTCCTTGATTATATAGAAACAAATGGCCAAAGGTCGACAAAAGAACTCAGCCAAGAAAAATCAGGACACCATGGCACGACCAGAAACACACAAAAGCAATGGAGATTTTAATTCAGTGGAGACACAGGAAATTGATGTTAAAGTTATGCTTATGCAGTACTAGAGGAACAAAAACAGGAAATGGACAAGGCCCTCAAAGAAATACACAAGAGTATAACTGCCTGCGTAGAGGAACAATTAAAGACATATAGAGAGGAAACAAACAAAAAAATAGGAGCCACATTCAATCAGATGAAGGAAATGGTACAAAGCATGAAAACAGAATTAGAATCTATAAAGAAAACCCAAACAGAGAAAAACCTGGAACTGGAGAACTTAGAGAAGAGATCAGGAACCACAAAGGATACCAATAGAATACAAGAGATAGAAGAGAGAATCTCAGGAGCTGAAGATACACATGCTGAAACTGATTCCTCACTCAAAGAAAAAATAAAATCTGAAAAGTCCCAAACACAAAACATCCAAGAAATCAAGGACACCATGAAAAGACAAAAACCTAAGAATAACAGGAATAGATTAAAAAGAAGACTCCAAGCTCCAAGGACCAAAAAATATTTTTAAGAAAATCATAGAAGAAAAATTTCCCAACTTAAAGAAAGAAATATACACAAACATCCAAGAAGCCTACTGAACACCAAATAGACTAGACCAGAAAAGAAATACCTCTCATCACATCATTGTCAAAACACTAAACCTACAAAACTAAGAAAAAATATTAAAGGCAGCAAGGGAAAAAGGTCAAGTAACATATGAAGGGAGACCTATCAGAATCACACCAGATTTCCCATCAGAAACTATGAAAGCCAGCAGGGCCTGAACAGAGGTCATGCAGTCTTTAAGGGAACACAGGTGCCAACCCAGACTACTATACCCAGCAAAGCTTTCAATCAACATAGATGGAGAAAAGAAAATATTCCATGAGAAAACAAAATTTAAGCAATATCTACAAAGCAAACCAGCCCTACAGAAGATACTAGAAGGAAAACTTCAATCCAATGAAAACAACTACACCAAAGAAAATATAGGATACAGATAATTTCCCAACAAAAAGGGGGAAAAAAGCAATGAATCATAGTAAGACAACCAACTCCACAATAAAAGGAACTAACAGTCATTGGTCACTATTATCTATCAACATCAATGGACTCAACTCTCCAATAAAAAGACATAGACTAACAGAATGGTTGCGGAAACAGGATCCAACATTCTGCTGAATCCAAGAAACACACCTATGCAACAAAGATAAACACTACCTCAGAGTAAAGGGCTGGAAAAATGTTTTTCAAGCAAATGGACCCAAAAAACAACCTGGGGTAGTGATACTAGTATCTAATAAAATAGACTTTTAACCAAAGTTAATCAAGAAAGATGAGGAGGGGCACTTCCTTCTCATCAAAGGAAAATTCCAACAAGAGGACATCACAATTTTGAACAACTATGCCCCAAATACAAGACCACCTACATCTGTAAATAAAACATTATTAAAGATGATGTCACACATTGATCCCAACACCCTAATAGTGGGAGACTTCAACATTCCACTCTCACCAAGGGACAGATCATCCAGTCAGAAGCAAAACAGAGAAACAAGGGAACTTACAGAGGCCCTAAATCAAATGGACTTAATAGATGTCTACAGAACTTTTCACCCTAGATCAAAAGAGTATACATTTTTTTCAGCACCTCATGAAACCTTCTCCAAAATAGATCACACAGTTAGTCACAAAGCAAGCCTCCGCATATGCAAGAAGATTGAAATAATCCCTTGTATCCTATCTGACCATCACTGTCTAAAGCTGGACCTCAATAGCAATAGAAACAGCAAAAGGCCTGCACATACATGGAAACTGAACAGCTTGCTACTCAAGGACAGCTTGGTTAGGGAAGAAATAAAGAAAGAAATTAAAGACTTCCTAGAATTCAATGAAAAGGAAAGCACAGCATACCCAAACTATGGGACACAATGAAAACAGTGCTATGAGGAAAGTTCATAGCACTAAGTGCCTACAAGAAGAAATTCAAAACATTTCATACAAGGAACTTAATGGCCCAAGTGAAAGCCCTAGAAAAAAAAGCAGCAGATACACCCAAGAGGAGCAGACAGATAGAAATAATCAAACTCAGGGCTAAAATCAATCAATTAGAAACAAATGAAACTATTCAAAGAATCAATGAAACAAAGAGCTAGTTCTTCGAGAAAATCAACAAGATAGACAAGCCCCTAGCCAAACTAATAAAAAGGCAGAGAGAAACTGTCCAAATCAGCAAAATCAGAAATGAAAAGGGGGACATAACTACAGACACTGAAGAAATCCAAACAATCATTAGGTCTTACTACCAAAGCCCATACGCCACAATATTTGAAAATCTAAATGAAATGGACAATTTTCTTGATAGATTTCATCTAAATTAAGTCAAGATCAGGTAGAAAGATTGAGTAGACCTATATCCCCCAAGGAAATAGAAGAAGTCATCAACAGCCTCCCTACCAAGAAAAGCCCTGGGCCAGATGGTTTTAGTGCAGAATTCTACCAGACCCTCAAGGAAGTCCTAACACCAACTCTCTCTAAACTATTCCACAAAATAGAAACAGAAGGAAAATTACTGAACTCATTCTATGAAGCCACAGTCACCTTCATACCTAAACCACACAAAGACCCAACAAAAAAAGAAAACTTCAGACCTATCTCTCTTATGAACATTGATGCAAAAATACTCAATAAAATACTTGCAAACCGAATCCAAGAACACATAAAAGGTATCATCCACCATGACCAAGTAGGATTCATCCCAGGCATGCAAGGGTGGTTCAGTATATGGAAATCCGTCAATGTGATCCATCATATAAACAAACTAAAGGAGAAAAACCACATGATCATCACCCTAGATGCCGAAAAAGCATTCAACAAAATCCAACATCCATTCATGTTTAAAGTCTTGGAGAGATCAGGAATACAAGACACATACCTAAACATAGTAAGGGCAATATACAGCAAGCCTATAGCCAACATCACACTCAATGGAGAGAAACTTAAATCAATCCCACTGAAATCAGGGACAAGGCAAGGCTACCCATTGTCTCAATGTCTCTTCAACATAGTACTTGAAGTCCTAGCTAGAGCAATAAGACAAGGAGATCAAAGGGATACAAATTGGAAAGGAAGAAGTCAAAGTATCACTATTTGCACATGATATGATAATATACATGAGTGACCCCAAAACTTCAACCAGAGAACTCCTTCAACTGATAAATACCTTCAGTAAAGTGGCTGGATACAAAATCAACTCAAAAAAAAAAGAAATCAGAAGCCCTCCTGTACACCAAAAACAAAAGGGCCGAGAAAGAAAATTAGGGAAACAACCCCCTTCACTATAGCCACTAATAACATTAAGTACCTTGGGGTGACTCTAACCAAGCAAGTGAAAGACCTGTTTCAAAAAAAACCTTCAAATCTCTGAAGAAAAATTGAAGAAGATATCAGAAGATGGAAAGACCTCCAGTGCTCATGGATTGGTAGGATTAAGATAGTGAAAAATGGCCAGTCTGCCAAAAGAAATCTACAGATTCAATGTAATTCCCATGAAAATACCAACACAATTCTTCACACACCTTGAAAGAAAAATTCTCAACTTCATATGGAGAAACAAAAAACCCAGAATTTCCAAAATGACCCTGTACAACAACAGATCATCTGGAGGTATCTCCATCCTTGACCTCAAGCTGTACTACAGAGCAATAGTAATAAAAACTGCATGGTATTGGCATAATAACAGAATAGTGGATCAATGGAACTGAATAGAAGACCCAGAAATAAACCCACACACCTATGGAAACTTGATTTTTGACAAAGAAGCCAAAACCATTCAATGGAAAAAAGACAGCATCTTTAACAACAAATGGTGCTGGTCCAACTGGATATCTATATGCAGAAAAATGAAAATAGATCCAT
>CM053760.1:6888179-6926232 GCA_028658305.1 Pachyuromys duprasi
AAAACAAAACGACAGCCTACAGATTGGGAAAGGATCTTTACCAATCCTACATCTGACAGAGGGCTAATATCCAGTATATATAAAGAACTACAGAAGTTAAAAAGCAAGAAATCAAGTAATCCAATTAAAAAATGGGGTATGGAACTAAACAGAGAACTCTCTGTAGAGGATTGTAGAATGGTAGAAAAACACTTAAAGAAATGCTCAATGTCCTTAGCCATCAGGGAAATGCAAATCAAAAGGACCCTGAGATTTCACCTTACACCCATCAGGATGGCTAAGATCAAAAACTCTAGTGACAACACATGCTGGAGAGGTTATGGAGAAAGAGGAACCCTCCTCCACTGCTGGTGGGAATGCAAACTTGTACAACCACTCTGGAAATCAATTTGACACTTTCTTAGACAATTAGGAATAGTGATTCCTCAAGACCCAGCTACACCACTCTTAGGCATATATCCAAAAGATGCTCAAGTACACAACAAGGACATTTGCTCAACCATGTTCGTAGCAGCTTTCTTTATAAGAGCCAGAACATGGAAAAAACCCAGATGTCCCTCAGTCAAAGAATGGATACAGAAATTATGATGCTTTTACACAATGGAATACTACTCCGCAATTAAAAACGAGGAAATCATGAAATTTGCAGGCAAATGGTGGGACCTGGAAACGATCATCCTGAGTGAGGTATCCCCAAAACAAAAAGAAACACTTGGTATATACTCACTTATATAGACCTATAGGATAGGATGGACATGCTGAATTCTATACACCTAGGGAAGATAAGCAAGAAGGAGGAGCCAGGGTGGGATGATCAATGCTCGTTTAGATGGACAAATGGGATGAACATTGAATGTAGGAGAAAACAAGCAATAGGATAGGAACCTACCACAGAGGGCCTCTGAAAGACTCTAACTAACAATGTATCAAAGCAAATATTAAGACTCACAACCAAGCCATCGTCAGAGTGCAGGGAATCACATAAAAAAGGGGGGAGTTAGTAAGACTTGGTGAAGATAAGAGCTCCACAAAGACAAAATAGATCAGGGCACAGGGGTCTTTTTTGAGATTGTTTCTCCAACCAAAGACCATGTATGGATATAACCTAGAACCCCTGCTCAGATGTGGCCCATGGTAGCTCTGTATCCAACTGGGTACCTTAGTAAGGGGAACAGGGACTATTTCTGTCATGAACTCAATGGCTGGCTCTTCGACCCTCCATAGCTAGATCCCAGAAGAGGACATTGCAGCCAGCCCTGAAGAGACATGATAAGCTAGGGTCAGAGGGAAGTGGGGGGAGGTTCTCCCCTATCAGTGGACTTGGAGGGGGGCAGGGAGAAGATGAGGAAGGGATGGGGAGAGTGGGAGGGGGATATGGCTGGCATACAAATTACATAACCTGTGATTAATATAAAAATAAATAAATTACTTTTAAAAAAACCAAATATGGAAGGAGAAAAAAATAAAAGAGACTAAGGTGATTTAATCACTGTTCCATTATGTGAAGAGACACCATGACTACAGCAATTCTTATAAGAGAGAGCATTTAATTTGGGGCTTGCTTACAGTTTCAGAGCTTTAGTCATTGTCATCATGGCAGGAAGCATGATGGCATACAGGCAGACATGGCACTGAAATGGTAGCTGAGAATTCTACATCTGGATCTGCAGGCAGCCGGAAGAGAGAGCCACTGGGCTTGGCTTGGGTTTTTGAAAACCTAAGAGCCCACCTCCAGTGACACTGTTCCTCCAATAAGGCCATACCTCTTAATCCTTTCAAATAGTGCTACTCCCTCATCACCAATCATCCAAATTCCTGAGCCTACGGAGTGGTGTGTCTTTAAACCACCACACAGGGATTCAAGGGACTTTCAGCTGTTTGTGTCAGCTCTCTTCAGCAGTACTCTCTTACATCTGGCTTCTTTGGGACACGTAGGTGAAAGTCCCAGGCACACATGAAGCTGAGCTCATCCTTCTCATTGCTTTTCCCTTTCATTCTTGACCCACATCAGCTATGTCCATGTGTCCTAGAAACGGGTACTTCTTAATACGTGGGAAATGTATCCTTTCTTTGTACTCCCTCGCTGTCTCTGCATAATGACCTTTTCCTCCTTGACCCAGCCTTAACGGAGACCTCAGCCTTGATGGGTGTTTCCTCTTGTGTAGATAATTAGAATATTAATCTGCAATTAGTAAAAGCTTTTATACTAATTAAAATATAGTTATAATACAATTTATTCAAAGTATACTCAAAAGTCCTAACATGTCATTCTTGGCTCTCTTCAGCCTACTTCTCCCGCATGTAACCTGGTAAGTATTCCCATACTGAGGGCTTTTTAGAGGCTTCACACCAGCTCTCTCTTAACTGTCATAATTCAAGCTCCATGTTCTAACTCAAATATGGATCATCTGTCTAAGACTATAACATCACCTATCCATGCTCCCCCAGGCTTCACTACATGTTCTTGCTCTATGTATAAATCAGTACTGTAAAGAGCAGGAGCAATCACCATTGAAAACTATTTCAGGCTTTGTTGCTTTTGTCTTGACTATACAAATAAAGCTGCTACAAACATGGTTAAGCAAATGTCCTTGTTGTGTACTTGAGCCTCTTTTGGATATATGCCTAGGAGTGATATAGTTGGATTTTGAGGAATCACTATTCCTAGTTGTCTGAGAAAGCGCCAGATTGATTTCCAGAGTGGTTGTACAAGTTTACATTCCCACCAGCAGTGGAGGAGGGTTCTCCTTTCTCCACAACCTCTCCAGCATGTGTTGTCACTTGAGTTTATGATCTTGGCCATTCTGATGGGTGTAAGGTGAAATCTCAGGGTCATTTTGATTTGCATTTCCCTGATGGCTAATGATGTTGAGCATTTCTTTAAGTGTTTCTCTGCCATTCAACAATCCTCTATTGTGAGTTTTCTGTTTAGCTCTGTTCCCCATTTTTTTAATTGGATTACTTGATTTGTTGCTTTTTAACTTCTGTAGTTCTTTATATATACTGGATATTAGCCCTATGTCAGATAGAGGGTTGGTGAAGATTCTTTTCCAATCTGTAGGCATTCATTTTGTTTTGATAACAATGTCCTTTGCTTTACAGAAGAAACAACCCAGATGCCACTCAACTGAAGAATGGATACAGAAATTGTGGTACATCTATACAATGGCATATTACTCAGCAATAAAAAAATAAGGATATCATGAAATTTGCAGGTAAATGGTGGGAAGTGGAAAAGATCATCCTGAGTGAGCTATCCCAGAAGCAGAAAGACACACACAGTATATACTCACTCATATAGACATATAATATAGGATAAACCTACTAAAATCTGTACACCTAAAGAAACTAATCAAGAGGGAGGGCTCTGGCTAAAATGCTCAATCTCCATCCTGAAAGGCAAAGAGGATGGACATCAGAAGAAGAAGAAAACAGGGAACAAGGTAGGAGCCTACCACAGAGGGCCTCGGAAAGGCTCTGCCCTGCAGACTATCAAAGCAGGTGCTGAAACTTATGGCCAACATTTGGGCAGAGTGCATGGAATTTTATGAAAGGTGTGGGAAATAGTAAGATAGGGAGAGGACAGGAGCTCCACAAGGAGAGTAACAGAACAAAAAAATCTGAGCCCAGGGGTCTTTACTGAGACTGATACTCCAACCAAGTAGCACGCATGGAGAAAACCTAGAATCCCTGCACAGAGGTAGCCCACGGCAGTTCAGTGTCCAAATAGGTTCCATAGTAATGGGAACAGGGACTGCCTCTGACATGAACTGATTGGCCTGCTCTTTGATCACCTCCCCTTTAGGGGGAAGTAGCCTTACCAGGCCACAGAGGAAGACAATGCAGCCACTCCTGATGAGAGCTGATAGACTAGGTTCAGAAGGAAGGAGAGGAAGACCTCCCCTATCAGTGGACTTGGGGAGGTGCATGCTTGGAGAAGGGGGAGTGAAGGTGGGATTGGAAGGGGAGGAGTTTATGGGGGGATACAAAGTGAATAAAGTGTAATTAATAAAAATTAAAATAAAAAATATTTTAAAACAAAAAAAGAACTGTCTTGACAGCACAGACAGGCACAAGACAGCCAAAGGCTAGCTGGCTGCCTTGCTGTGCAGGTGGTGGGTGCCAGCACCGTGATGGAGAGATGGGAGACAGAGTAGTTTGTGCTCTGTGAAGAGGAGCAGAACTGTAGGGACATTTTTGAGAATTTTGGGATTTTGGTTTCTTTAAAAACACAGAAATATTGTAAGAATGTGCTTTTGTTTTTATCCCAGGTGTGGAGATTTGGGGCTGTTTCAGACTATGGACAGCAGCTGACATTCATCTCATGCTGTAGCAGAGGCGTGGTTTTGCCAGCTGCAGAGAGTTTCTGAGATTGTGTGATGTTTGGAATTGGGGAACTTTTCAGAGTGTATATAAATGCTAGGTGGGGTTGGTGGTTGTTAGTTGTCTGTGGTGCGGGCAAGGGAGGAGTTACTTATGGTTTGTTAACAGTCATGCTCAAAGAAGAAATAAAAAGAAAGAAACTAGATTCAGGGGTCTCTCTTTCTCTCCCTTTCTTTCTTTCTCTTCCCTTTATCCTTTTTTTCCCTCTCCTTTAGTGAAAGTCCAGCTACATGGAACTGGAGATGGTGGTGAGGAATAGCTTGAGACCATGGTGAGTGCCGTGTCTGGGTCTGTGACCCTGCAGCAGCAGGGTTCTGTGTTGATGCCCATGACCCATGTTATCATCAAACATCATGCAGGAGTCCTTAGTCTGGGCTGCTGCCTGAAACCATGTAGATATCTGAGGGCCATGCTGAGTTGGCCGTGCCACTTACCAGCCACTACACAGTGTTTCCAGTGGTGATGTGGTTGTGGGAGAGCTGGTCCTGGCACTATGGGTGCAGGAGAGCTGGCAAACCGACCAACTCAGCTAACACCCAGACCCAGATCCAGACTTTGGGTTGGCCCTCCCCAACATCTACCTCCATCTATGAACTGATGGAGCATGTGAAGCAGATGGTCCTGCACATCCAAAGCTACAGGATCTCCATGACTCAGGGCAACAACAGGATTTCTGAGTCTCTGTGGGGGTCCAATATTGATGGTGGAGCAGAAGCCAGAGGCCTTGAACCAGACTTTGTACTCATTGCAATTTGCAAGTAAAGCTGTTTGGGCAAAGGGTATACTGTATGGCATACAATGTCATACCAAAGCTTCCACAGCAAGATTTTTTTCTTTTAGGAGGAAGTTACAAAGGTAGAGGATAGATATGGAAGTAGAGGAAACAAGTGGGATTGGGATACATGGCGTGAAGTTCACAAAGAATCAGCAAAAAATTATGTTAAAATAAAACTATGTCTTAAATTACTACATATTGCAAGCATTAAATTCAGTATCAAATATATAGTAATTGCTGATTACATGGTAACTGATTACTGATGCTCAGTAAATAAGTGATAAATAAATGAACATCAAAGAAATACAGCTCAAACTGGGCACAGAAGTTCCACACCTGTAATCCCAGAATTTGGGAAGGCAGAGGCAGGTGGACATCTGTAAGTTTGAGGCCAACATGGTCTACAAAGCAAGTCCAGGATAGACAAGAGACAGAGAAACCCTGTCTCAAAAAGAAAGAGAGAGAGGAAAGAAAGAAAGAAAGAAAGAAAGAAAGAAAGAAAGAAAGAAAGAAAGAAAGAAAGAAAGAAAGAAAGAAAGAAAGAAAGAAAAAAAGACAAATACAGCTCTACCTAGGCTTTCACAATATTCAAAGTCCTTTCCCAGACGTGATAAATTAATACCAGGATTCACACAAAGCCACATGTGGCACCACCATGCTTCAGTTCACCAAGCCATGCTGTCACTTCAGTCTAGCCTAAAGCCATGGGATCTCGGAAGTAGTGTTTAATGTAAACAGGAGAAAGGAAGGCTGAGGTTTCACATGAACGCAAAGATAAAATTGATAAGCAATCTACATTAAATTATTACATGCTCATCTCAAAGCTTGTGGGGAGACCTTGTAATAGGAACTGGGGTTTCTAAATAGACTTAGTTGAGAGAAGGATAAATTTTAAGTACAAGAACCATGACATCAAAAAATTTAGATTTAAGGAACACTTTTTTTTAAAGAATATGAATAAGATTTGGCAGTCAATAAGAAATTAAACACAGAATGATAAATCTGATATATATATTATATATATATATAATATCAAAATTGTGGAATGATTTGGCTGATGACATCATTTGTAGATAAGAATGCCAAAAAAAAAAAGATCTGTACTGGAAATCCCTCTCTCACACCCTCCATAAATAGTAAAAGGGAAAAGAGGCAGAGAGTGATATAAAGATGTAATTCTTCATATCTGCCAAATATATGCCTCAAGAGAGGCTCCTTAGAGGGAATAAATATAAGAGGCTAAGAGCCAAGCCTGTCAGAAATAAGGCATCTGCACTTGCAGCCTATAAACACATACAGAGAGCAGGGAGACGTTCTTTCTTCAGACCAGAGAGATGTTGCTAAAAGTACCTAAGCGTAGTTCCCCCTGCCTTCAATACTCTGGGCCTTGGAGTCTAGCTGAAACCTCAGGAACTCCAAAGTGTCTCCCGCAACCTCTCCAAACATCAAGGTAGCAATAACTGATACTAATGGGCTTCTTTGCATCACCTCACAGTCGCCATCACGTACTTGCTTTAGAGCCTGCTTCTGCCCTTGAGCTGAGAACTAATAGCTGTTTCCTCTCTGTCCTATCAGTGCCACTCACAACAGGGTGACTTCTTTAAAAGACATTCAGACCCTGTCACTCCTTGCTCAGCCCTCTCTGGTAGCCATTCGTGCCAATAGAAATGAAATTCCTCATTGTGGCCTTCCGGCTATCACTATGTGCAGCATGTGCCTCAGCCCTCATCTCCTACTGTTTGCTTTTACTCTTGCTCTGTTCTCTCTCTCTCTTGCTCTTTTGTCTCTCCCCCTCCCCTGAGATAAGATTGGCTTTTTCTGAAGCATGTCCCTCCTCTTGTGACACTTTGGCCCCAAAGTTTTCTACTCCTTTAAGATGAGAATATATGGAATAACATCTTAGTTCTTTGCCAAAGGAAGTCTCTTTTTGTCCACAAATGGAAAAACCAAACAGGATCTCAAAAACAATCTGGAGAAGCAACAAGGAAGTCTTCTCCTCTGGATCTTAACCAAGGAAAATCATTCAAGACAGAGTTGCTGAAAGAGTAATCGCAAGAAAAGAAAGAGCTCATTCCCTTCCTTGTCAAAATGCAAAGAACAAAATTTAAAGCCTCCACTGCCATATTGAAAAAAAAAAAAAGGATTAGGGAAACCTCTTTGAAAAAAAAATTGTCAGGAAAAAGCCTGAAAGTTATTCTTACTGTGATGGAACAGCTCCTCTAGGAAGCCATCCAAAAGAAACTCTGGGAATGAGAGCAGATGGTTATGAGGAAAATACGCCCCTTGGATTTAAAGAGAGCATTTATATAGTAACAATAGCATGCTTGCTTACTTGTATATCTGAATCATCTGACTCTCTGTGCTTTACTTCAGCTGCCTTGAAATCCTAATCATGGCTCAACACAACTCTCAGCCTTCGCTGTGTCATTTACAGAGCTATACCCCAGAGCTCAGACATTCTCTATAAATTCCTCATCACCACCTTCCAGGTGCCCTCAGTGGCCTCTGGAGAGCTTACTGCAGCCAACATGCCCTCTACACAATACTGACTTCAATGACTTTCCCCAACTTTAATCTTTTCCCAACTATGACCTAGTTCTCCCCAGAGCCACATTCTCTTTTCACTTGATCTTCACCCAGGACAATTTCATCCACACCTAGGACTGTCTCATGGAAATGACTATGGCTCTACATCTCATAGCCAACTGTGCACTCAGACAATCACTAAGTATGCATCATCTCACCAGTCCAAGATAGAAGACACGGCTTTTTGGTGTTGGTCTTTTTATGATGCTTTCTGTCTCAACTCTTAGCAATCTCACATAACGAGTTCCATCATTGTGCTAGCTTGAATGAGATGCCCCCTGAAGGTCTTGGGCATTTGAATATTTAATAACCAGTTGGTAGCTGTTTGGGGAGTATAAAGAGGTGTGACCTTGCTGGAGAAAGTATGTCACTGGATGTGGGCTTTAAGGTTTCAAAAGACATTCAAGTAGCTCTCTCTGCTTCCTGTTGACGGACTGAGATGTGAGTTCTCAGCTGCCGCTCCAGCTCTATGCCTGCGTATCTGCCTTGCCTGCTGCCATGCTTGCTCCCAGGATGGTGATGGACTCTTATCCCTCTCAAACTGTAAGCCCTAAATAAACTCTTCCTTCTTTAAGTTGCCTTGGTCTGGTGTTTTGTCATAGCAATAGGCAAGTACAATCCCTATTTCCAACCTCACCTGTAAAACACTTTCTTATCACTACTGTACCACATTAGAATAAGCCATCATTACTCTCTGCCTTCATTAAGATCTTCAAAAATTTTACCTTATATGCTTTCTGACCCCATCTAGTATATCTGCCACATGGCAGAAGGAAGAATTTTTATAAAGTACAAGTCTATTACATCTCCTCCTGTTTAAAATCCTTTGAGGTTCCTGTTGTCCTTGAAGTAAGGATTAAAAAAAACAAAACAGCATACCCTGAAGACTCAGCCACAGCTTCATCCCAACCAATCTTAACAGTATTAACTGCATTCCATCCAGGGCCAGAGCACACTTGGTCCACCCACCTGAGGCCTTGCCCCAGGCTGCTGCTTCTGTCTAAATCACATATTTTTCCTCCCACCAATCTTCAGATCTCAGTTTATGTCACAACTCCCAGGGAGCCTGACCCAACCTATTTAGTCAGTTTCTGACAGACCCACATCTTTGGGAACATACTGGTTTCAGTTCATAATTATAAGTTCATGGTAATAGTTGTTTGATTAATATCTGTTCCATTATCACACTAAAATTCAGAGGGAGTAGAAACTCTGGCTGGCTTCTTTAGCACTTATTTCCCAGTGCATGGCTTAGCAGATAATGTAAAATGTATGGATTAAAACAGGGAGACTTATGAGTCATTTGCTTTGTTTGAATTCCAGTTCCAAATTTTGTACTTAGGAGAACTTGTGCTGTTTATCAATAGATAAATACAACAAAATACTGATAGACTACATGTATGGTGACTAATCATTAGGTAATATAATCTATCAAAGCACATAGAACAATTTCTTTTTTTAATAATTTATTTAATTTTTATTTTATTGCATTAGTGTGAAGGTGTCAGGACCCTTGGAATTGGAGTTATAGACAGTTGTGAGCTGCCATGTGGGTGCTGGGAATTGAACCTGGATCCTTTGGAAGAGCAGACAGAGCTCTTAACCACTGGGCCATCTCTCCAGCCCCCATGTAGAACAATTTCTGGGATAGAATAAATAAGCACAGAAGTAGTTAACATTTTCAGTGGTAAAAATATAAACATGTATTAATCTATTTACATTTGTGTCATAATAAAATTTAGTAGATATTTATATAAAATATCAATACTCCTAAAAACTTATTCAAACTCTGAGCTAATAAATTTAATGATGCTCACAAATCTTTAATGACAAGACGTATACTATAATATTCAATAAGGGGAGCAGTATGCAAAATTATCTTTTAAAGATGTATTTTAAAGGCGTCTCATAAATACTAAAGCATAAGTGTGTTATTATGTTAATTGTGACAGTAGAGTTTGTGTTGTTTGGTGTTTGTGTTGTGGCTTTGTGTTATCTGAGGAATGATCTCCAGACCTTTCACATGATAGGCAGGCACCCTACCTCTGAGCTGTGTCCTCAGCCCCACAGTTCCTTACATAATTTCACAATTTCCTGAATTTCCCAAATTGTTATAGTAAAAAAATACTGAGATTCCTTTCTTCATTCTTGTATGTTTTGTAGATTTTTTAATTCTTCTCTCATATATCATCTTGACTGAAGTTTCCCACAACTCCCTTTCTCCCAGCCTCTCCCCCACACCTTCCCTCTCTTCCAGAACCACCCATCTCAACCTCCCCTCGGAAAAGAGCAGACCTCCCAGGGAAATCAACCAAACACAGCATAACAAGCTACAATAAGAACAAACACATACCATCACATCAAGGATGGGCAAGGCATCCCAGAAGGAGGGAAAGAGTCCCACAAGAAGGCAAAAGAGTCAGGGGCAGCCCCAGTCACACTGTTAGTAATCCCACAAGAACACTAAACTACTCAGTCCTAACGTATCTACAGAGGACCTAGGTCAGACCCCTACAAGCTTCCTGATCTCTGCTAGCCCCCATGAGTCCCCAAGCCTCCCAGAGTCAGCTGATTCATGGTACCCTAGACCCTTTTGCTTCCTCTGACCCTTCTCCCCCCTCCTCCATGGGACTCCTAGAGTTCCACGTAGTGTTTGGCTGTGGTACTGTGCTTCTGCTCTCATCAGTTGCAAGGATCTGTACACCATTTTTTTTATTGGATTATTTGGTTTGTTGATGTCTTGTTTCTTCATTTGTATGTTGGAAGGTAGACTAAAACTCAGATTCTTAGTGTGTAAATAAATAAATAAATAAATAAATAAATAAATAAATAAAGCTTTCTCTGTAAACATCAACTCTCATTTTTCTTAATTTGTTCTGTTTTAGTTTCTTGGATTTTTGTTTTGTTGTTTTGTTAATGAAAAGCCATCAGTATACATTACTGATGTAATTTTAAAACTGATTTAATTTAAAACTGTAAAGCAAGACTCCTATTCAGGGCCTCCACTAGCTTTCTTCAATGTCTATATTCTCTCTGCCTTTCACAAGCAAGTTGCATTTCTAATTTTCCTTGGGGACTGTCACAGCTAATTTGACACATGGTCCCACTTACCTGCTTCTTTTTCCTACCTATCTCTGGATAGTGGCCCTCTTTGTAGTAAGTCTTTGCATTATCTAAGCACTATAAATGTCTCTCCATGTTCTGTTGAGTGAGTCAACTCTTTAGCCTCTAACTGATAAAATAGGCAGACATGATATATACTTTCTCTATGTATTTGTTGTGACCTACACAACTAAAACAACATACACACCTTACCACTAAGCTTACATGTCTATTATGTCACCTTCACCTTTGATTATGTTTCTGGCATGTATACAAAACATGAGTCTATTATGAAATATCTCTACATGTTTATTCTATAAAAGGTACTTAAGTAGTCAGGGAGAGAGAGATACCATTTCAAATCTGTCGTCTTTGGTATTAGACATTTATATTCTATGGTTTAATAGCTTCATTGTGTAATAACTTGATCAGTAATGACTCTTTATTGATATATTCTGTCTCTAAAAACTGTTTTATCTCTGAATAATTTATCTCAAAACTAAAAATTGGTTTTATCCTGCTGTTTAATCATAAATTGCTTAGTCTTCAACCTTAACGCATTCCATTCAGCATTAGTACTTGAATCACTATAAAAACACATCAAGGTAATCATATTCAGATGTTATACAACTAAGACTTTGAAAATACTTCATTTGCATATTCCTAATGCGTTTATTTCACTTACAGCAAGCCTGGCAGCAAACTGGCTGGTTTCAAGACTGTTCATTGAGGTACTTTCCTTTTTTTGTCATCCTGCTTTTTACACAAAAATATTTAAAATATCACTTCCTTTTCCTCTTTTCCTCTTTTTTCCTCTATTTTTCCATTACTTGTCATTTCTGCAATTTTATTCCCCAATATAAAACTCTTTGGTCTCCCTGATTACTAAAAACATTAGCACAAAAATTCTATAAGCTGTGGACGTCCTTATGCTAAACTCCTACTTCTAAACTCTCATGCAGTCTCCCAATTCTTACTGTTTTTCCCCTGCCTTCGCTTCTCATAGCTTTTCTGAGTTGTGCAGTCAGTCTATAAAGTTCATAAAACATGAAAGAACACATTCTGTCCTGATAGTGTATTGTGGAGTATTTACAGTCTATCAATTCTTTTCTATTCCTACTTTAAGAGATTCTAATATAACAGGTTCTAATTGTCCTCAGGTGATGATGGGCTAGGCTTCATGACTCCCTTCTAATGAATAAAATCCAGCAACAGCAATGTATACAACTTCAGAGATTCATTCCTTGCAATTCCTCCTGGTCCTCTTGTTCTTAGATCACTTACTCTGGAGAAGGCCAACTGCCTTGAAGTAAGAACGTTTAGGCAGTCTACATGGCAACAAAACTAGGTTTTGTGCCAAAGCCTTGTATGTGCACCATCTTGGAAACAGATCTTCTAGCCCCAGGCAAGCCTAGAGATGACTTCAGTCCCAGGTGACTCGATTCCAGCTTGAGAGAAACCTTAACTTAAAAACACAGCTCACTCCTCTCAACTTTGAAATCAACAGGCTGTATGTGAAATGATCCATGTGTCCTGCTTTAGGCAGCTACATCTCTGACACATTGTCATATAGTCACAAGTAACTAATATAGATGATGTCAATTTTACTAATCAAATCAACAGACATACTAATAATTCCCAGCATCTATTAAGAACACGACTCTATGCTAAAGGAAAACAAAAATCACTATAAAGAAGAATGATATTGAAGGCTGTCTTCTGTCTTTGAAAGCTTGCCACTGAGTCAGACCTAACACAGTGTGAAGATCTAAAACCTCACTGAATACATTGTATTGTAATGTCCCAAATAACATTTTACTATTACCTCAAGTATTCATCCCTAGGAATGCTAATTAAAACAACCATGAGATTTCACCTCACCACAGTCAGAATGGAAAAAATCAACAGAACAAGTGACAACAAATGCTGGTGAGGCTCTAGAGTAAGAGGAACCCTCTTTCACTGTTGGTGGAAATGCAAAATGGAACAGCCACTCTAGAATTCAGTATGGAGAATTGTTGGGGGTTGGTCTGGCGCTATCTATTGTAATGTTAATTTCCCCTCTTTTTTTTTCTAAGCAGACACTCGGGTACCCCAAATGATGTAGTAAACCTTGCCTCTCTGTTTGACCAATAAAATGCAAACACATCTAGGCAAGGTAGATGGGGTAGGTGTGGCCAAGATTTGAGGGCTTGGGGGACAGGAGAGGATCATGGGATGGGGAGAAGGTGGGAAAGAAAGGAGAGAGCAGAGGTGCCATGAGATAGAAAGAGAACCATGTTGGCCAGGAGGAAGGACTCTTAAGAATGGTGTGGAAATGAATGGCCCAGATGAAATATAAGCAAGTATTTTAGGATTATAGACAGAAAGCAGTCCAGACAAAAATAGCTAAAGCAGATGGATTGGGAGGGGGGCTGGAAGACAGTGACATAGCATAGGTGGAATTATCTGCCCAAGGTGAAGTAAGGCAAATCTAAAATCTAACAGGTTTCTGTGTCTTTATTGATTGTAACAGTGTGTTAGACTATACCACCATATATAACTATAGGGCTAATAGTAAGCATATTAGCATGTACTTTTAAAGTCAATTTTTAATTATTTTAATTAGCATGTATTTTTTAATTACCACAACAGAGAATCTTCAAAAAATTAAAAATGTATCTACCCAATGACCCAAGTATACCACTCCTGGCCATATACCAAAAGGGTTTGACATCCTACTCCATAAACATTTACGGTATTCACTGATGCCTAGTCACAATAGCCAGGAAATGAAAATAACCACAATGTCCTTCAGTATAGGGATACTGAAAATGTGATACATATAGAGAATGGAATACTATTGAGTTGTAAAGAAAAAAGAAATCATGAAATTTGCAGGTAAATTGATAGACCTAGAGAAGATTATATTAAGTGGAGTAATGCAGACCCAAAAAGACACATTCTGGCTACTGTTCTGATCAATGGATATATGATTTCCTGAACACCCTCTATTGTGTCGGGGATCAGCAGGAAGTCCACAGCAATAACCAATAACCAATAACCAACACTGCATGCTCTCTCTCATCTGAGATTCCTAGTTCCAAAGTTTCAGATGTAAATATACAACATGGAGTAACCACAGAAACTAGGAAAGTATGGGGGCAAGGTCTGAGAAGGAAATAGCAGGATACAGGTAATATGGATGTGGAAAATGGAAAACCAGAGAGGGAGGGATGAGGGACAAATAACACCACTTGGACTGACCATAGACTCACCAAAGTGTATTATTTATCAATAAAGGTAATGAATGCCTAGAGCCAAAAGATCAAAGCAGGTGACAAGTTGTATACCTAAGGAAAGTGTGTTTGCTGGACAAAAGACAGAATGAAGGTAGAAAAGAGGGTAGTGGTTCCGCAGAGTATGAGCCATAAAGCATTGTGCTTTGGCACACTATCTTGAGTGAAGTAGACCCAGGTTCGAATCCTAAATTTCTTAATCCTCAAGGAAAACATCACTGGCTTTTATTTACAGGTGCAGAGTATGATATGTTATGGATCACAAAACCCATAAGTTTACATGAAAAAGTGCTTCATGGACAGGAGAGATGGCTCAGAGGTTAAGAGCACTGTCTGCTCTTCCAGAGGTCCCAAGTTCAATTCCCAGAAACCACATGGTGGCTCACAAACATCTAGAATAAGATGTGGTGCCCTCTTCTAGCATTCAGGTATGCATGCAGGCAAAACATTGTCTACATAATAAAATAAATAAATCTTAAAAAGAAAAAAAGAAAACCACACTTAATTTTAAAAAAGAGAAAGAAAAAATACTTCATCTGAATCTTAAAAACAAGTGAAAAAATACTTTATGAAATGAAAACTGTGCTTTTATAGTTATTTAAATAAAACTGCAGTTATCTCTAACTCTAGACATCACATCAAAAACTGCTTCTGGAATGGCCTTGGTGCCTAGAGGTCCCAATTTGGAAAATGCCTACTGATGAACCTGATTCTAGGTTAAACTCATGTAATATGAAGTGACTTAACTATCCAGTCTCAAAAGTCTGAAAACATTTATCCTGTAAGTTCTCTGAATGTTCCTTAAAATGTAAAAATGGTACCCAAGGAAATCATTTTTAAACATTGGGGGTGGGGTGATTTATGTTATCTCCACTAAGAATATCCAAATTTTAAGTACTCACCCAAGTCCTAGTCTTGTACAAATGTCAGAAAAACAAAAAGGTAGTTCTCCACTTACCAAAATATTTGCCTCAATTTTATAGACAGATGGTCCATGACTTAACAATGTCTCAAATGAAGATATTTTTCAACTTATAATGGTATAAAAACACACCATAGCCATTCTGGTTTTTTTTTTTTCATTTTTAGTATAGTATTAAATCAATTATATGATTTATTTTAAATTATAAAATCGGTTTGTGATATGTAACTTGACCAACTGTAGACTTAAATTCATGTTTTGAATACATTTATGATATGCTGTTTAGTATAATGGTTGGAGGTTGGGGATAATAAATGCAGTCTTGACTTCTGCTGTATGGCCTCATGGTGAGTTGATCATGATGTAACCCCATTATAAATTGAGCAACATCTGTATTAACTATGTAGTCAGCAAAATCAGAACCATTTTGTTTTTTGTTGCACTGACCTTAAGTCTCACCCTTATTTGAGACAGAAAGCCATCTAAGTTAATTACAGAGAATAAAAATCACCCAGATAGAGCAAGTTAATGGCTCTCAAATCTGTTTAGTTTAAATGACCCAGGGAAAGGAAAACCCACTGTTTTTGTAACCTTTCAGCTTGCAAACAAAAATAAAACAGGCCTCTCGTCCTGAACTCTTTTAAACCCACTTCACTCTTTCATCCATTATGTTTCGTAATCTTTTTGTTTTACCACAGAAATGTAATGAATTCATGGGGAAGGGGGGTAAGAAAGAGAAAAACTTTTATGTTAGAAGATGGCAAAGCCTACAATGTTTGGTGGAAATCCATAGAAAAAAGCAACACAGATTTTTAACCTGTGATTCTTCTAGAAACTACAAGCCATTTAATTATCACTTTAACATCTTCTCATTCCTCTATTTTCTGATTTTGTAAGAAAACTTAAAACATTGCTTCATAAACATGGCTAACATGTCTACATATGGCCCTAATAGCACTGACATCAACAGATGGCTTGCTGATTAAATTAAAGTGAATTCAACAAAATAAGTTTAAATAACTTAAGTAATTATCTTTAGACTCAGCTCACATTATGTACATCTCAATAAGTATAGCTGGTTCTTGCCGCAGTTTTGCCAAATAAAATGGAAAAACTCAAGAGAGTATTTATCTGAGATCATCTCTACAGAGCAAGCACAATGGAAAAGAAAATAATAGGTTGTCAGATTTTAGCATACCACCTTTGTCACAAATAATTTAATAGGATACCAAAATAGTTTCTAAACTTGCTAATGCCTGCCCATTTCATGACTTTGGGTAAGCTAGTGTTCATCCAGTATATGTGCATATAGTACATATCTATGTTCATATGGTACACTTACATGTATTATATATACATGCTACAAAAACTAGCCATTCACAACTGTCACCTATGACACTAGCAAGTCACTTCTTGATTATACAATGTTATTTGTATAAATAAAGTATTTCAGATATGATGAACCTTCTCCCCAAAATACCTGGCAAGCATTTAATAGAATGACCTCATAGTTAAGCAAAAATAAGCATGTGTAAACAAGTTAATAGAACAATTTAATATTGCAAATATACTTAACCTTACTTAGTGTGATGGTTAATTTTCTATGATGATTTCATTGGGCTATGAGATACTTAAGTATTTGTCTAAACATTATTTCATTGTGGGGACAATGTTTGCATATTATATTATGAGGGCTATAGGGTGTTTCTCAATGGAACTGGCAGTTGAGTTGGAGAATTGAGTAAGCAGATTACCCTAGCCAATGCCAGTGTAGACAGGCATCATATAATACACTGAAGGCAAAATAGAACAAGAGGGGGATGAAGTAATGACCTCCTCTGCTTGTCTGAACTAGCAGGTCTTTCCTGCTAGTTCATATAGAAAGAACCATACCGTCTTTTCATACACCTAAGTCAAACTCCACCACATTGAGGGTACTGTTTCTTAGATATTGTGGGCCCAACTAAAACAATACTGGTTTTTCTGGGCCTCTCCAGCTTCTGCGTCTTAGAGTGAATCTAGACATCCTATAGACTATCTCTGGAGAACTTTTACCAAATTAAGAATTATATGGAGAATGGTGTCTGAAACCAGAAACAGAAAGTTGTGAGACAAACTAGGAAATTCTCTTGTCCCTTGAAAATGTACGAAAGTAAGCGTAGTTAGGAGATTGTTAAAATTGGTTTAAAAAGCTATTTGTAAATGATAAGTTCTTATAAACACTCTTTAGGTTGTTCAATTTCCAATAAATAAGCAAGGAGGTTAGGGATGAAGGCATTTGGGTCCTTAATTAGCAACTGCTGAACAGCTCTTTTATTTATTTATTTTTTAACATACAGGTCCTTTGTTGGTTTGTGTTTGGATAGAATTTCTGTATATCTGCATCTCCACGTGTTTCTTACACTTTTTCGTTGCATTTTTTCCTGTTTTGTTGTTGCTGTTTCATGGTGTTCCAGTTTGTTAATGTATTTTTATTTCATTTCTTTATTTTTAATATTATTTCACTTGTATGTGTATGTTTGTATGTATGTGTGTGAACCACAGATGTGAGGGAGCACATGGAGGCCAGAAGAAGACATCAGATCCCCTGGAAGTGAAGTTACTGACAGTTGTGAGCTTCTATGAGGGTACGAAGAACTGAAGCCAGATCCTCTAAAAGATCAGCAGGTGCTCTCAACTACTAAACTGACAACCCACCATAAAATCTTCTGTAGTCATCCCTGTTTAAACTTAATTAAAATCCATTATCTTGTAATAAAATAGGCAAAGCAAACATGGAATGCAATTTCCACGTGGGACAAACTCTCTTTGTCTTACCCACAACAAAGAAAGCTCTCTGTCTCTGAATCACTCCAAAGAACCTTCAAATGAGCATTCTAATGACTTGTCCATTAAAAACATACAGGTCTTTTCCATTCCCTTAATCTAGCTAAGAATTCCCTTCATTCCTTACTCCTTAGAAAGTCATCTTTTCAAGTTCTGGCAGCCAGTTACATAGTGCAGCAGCACCTTCCCACTGGAGAAGAGCGCCATAGTACTAGACACTCTTGCTCCTACACATGGCTTCAACCTCTGTGAAGACACTTTCTTTAGATAGTCAAAGCAGTTGAAGTCATCTCCCTCAGATCTGGAGAGTCTGTAACTAACACTGGCCAGGTCCATCTTAAAACTTAGTCTAGGCAATGATTCAGAATATGGAACTAGGAAAAATATTCAAGGATTTTATAAAAGCTGTTTCTGGTTTGAAAACTGGTTGTGGATCTTTGCTCTTCCATTCTTCTGAACATGACAGGAAATTAAAACTTGAGTGGCCACATTCCCAAAGGGAAGTGCTGGGGGGAAATGTCAGTTTGAGGCTTCTAAATTGATTTTCAACATCACAGGCCCCAGTGTGGTTTTAAATAAAGCCCCTTAAAAGTATGGAACTTTTGCTTTCATTCAGTGTATTTTTGCTCTTTGTTCAAACTAAGTATCAGTGTTTCAAAGGATCTTTGAATATCTTTGCCACTAATTACATCTCAAGTGCAATTAAAAAGAATAGAAATATGCTTTAAGCCACCTCTCTCAAGGTAATTTTTTTACATTTTTTAATTAATTACATTTTATTCACTTTGTATCCCCCCTGTAGCGCCCTCCCTCCTCCCCTCCCAATCTCTCCCCTCCTCCCACTTCTCCACACATGCTCTTCCCAAAGTCCACTGATAGGGGAGGTCTTCTTTTCTTTCCTTCTGAACCTAGTCTATTAGGTCTCATCAGGTGGCTGCATTGTCTTCCTCTGTGGCCTGGTAAGGCTGTTCCCCTCTCAGGGGGAGGTGATCAAAGAGCAGGCCGATCAGTTCATGTCAGAGGCAGTCCCTGTTCCCACTGCTATGGAACCCACTTGGACACTGAACTGCCATGAGCTACATCTGTGCAGGGATTCTAGGTTATCTCCATGCATGGTACTTGGTTGGAGTATCAGTCTCAGGAAAGACCCCTGTGCTCAGATGTTTTGGTTTTGTTGCTCTCCTTGTGGAGTTCCTGTCCTCTCCAGATCTTACTATTTCCCACTTCTTTTATAAGATTCCCTGCATTCTGCCCAAAGGTTGGCCATAAGTCTTAGCATCTGCTTTGATAGTCTGCAGGGCAGAGCCTTTCAGAGGCCCTCTGTGACAGGCTCCTGACTTGTTCCCTGTTTTCTCTTCTTCTTCAGATGTCCATCCTCTTTGCCTTTCTGGATGGGGATTGAGCATTTTAGCCAGAGTCCTCCTTCTTGATTAGTTTCTTTAGGTGTACAGATTTTAGTAGGTTTATCCTACTTTATATGTCTAATATCCACTTATGATTGAGTATATACCTTGTGTGTCTTTCTGCTTCTGGGATACCTCACTCTATTTCCTTGTTTTTAATTGCTGAGTAGTATTCCAATGTGTAAATGTACCACAATTTCTTTATCCATTCTTCAGTTGAGGGACATCCAGGTTGTTTCTAGATTCTGGCCATTATGAATAAAGCTGCTATGAACATAGTTGAGCAAATGTCCTTGTTGTACGGTTGAGCCTTTTTTGGATATATGCCTAGGAGTGGTATAGCTGGATCTTGAGGAAGCACTATTCCAAATTGTCTGAGAAAGCTCCAGATTGATTTCCGAAGTGGTTGTACAAGTTTACATTCCCACCAACAATGGAGGAGGGTTCCTTTTTCTCCACAAATGACCCGAGATTTCACCTTACAACCATCAGAATGGCTAAGAAAAAAAAAAAAAACTCAAGTGGCTGAGATACTTTAAATGACACATACAAAGAGGTTGTGTGGAAGAAATGATGCAAACCTAGCCTTCATCTTTAAACTCACAAGTTTATTCAGTCCTTTGTTACATATAGATTAAATTATGTGAAACACTAAGGAGTGTTTTTATGGTCATTCTGGAAAATATGCATACAAGTAACACATACACACGTCTATAACAAAAACTAATGAAAACATGGGCCACAAATTTGGAAAACAGCAAGGAGTATACAGTAGGTTCTGGAGTGAGAAAAGGGAAGGGAAGAAAGGAGGGAGCTGGGGCGGGGGGGATACAAAGTGAATAAAGTGTAATTAATAAATTTTAAAAAACACAAGGAAATCCATGAAATTTGCAGGCAAATGATTGGAACCAGAAAAGATCATCAACAGAGAAGGAGAAAGACACACAGGGTATATACTCACTTATAAGTGGATATTAGCCATATAATATAGGATAAACATACTAAAATCTAGAGTCCTAAAGAGCTAAAGAACAAAGAGGACCCTAGGGAAGAGGCTTAATCCTCATTCAGAAGGGCAAAGAGTATAGACATCAGAAGCAAGAGAAGACAGGGAACGGGGCAGGAACCTACCACAGAGGGCCTCTGAAAGAAGCAGATGCTGAGACGCATAGCCAAACCTTGGGCAGAGTGCAGCGAATCTTATGGAAGAAAGAGGAGACAGAACAACCTGGAGGGGACAGGAGCTCTACAAGGAGAACAGAGCCAAAAAATATCTGGGCCCAGGGGACCTGCAGAGATCAATGCTCCTAACCAAGGACCATTCATGGAGAGGACCCCTACTCAGGCATAGTACTCAGGCACCTCAGTCTCAATGTGTGTGCCCTAGTAAGGGGAGCAGGGGCTATCTCTAACATGAACTCAGTCCTTGGGTTTTTGATCACCTTTCCCAGGGGGGACAGGGCACAGAGGAAAACAATGCAGCTAGTCCTGATGAGACCTGATAGGCTAAGGTCAGATAGTAGGGGAGGAGATCCTCTCCTATCAGTGGACTAGGGGAAGGACATAGGGGAGAAGAGAGAGGGAGGATGGGACTGAGAGGAGATGAGGGATGGGCTACAGCTGGGATACAAAGTGAATAAATTATAATAAATAATAAAAAATAAAGTATCTGAGCCTGTTTCTATAAATAGAACAACATTCACTTCTTTGAACTTTGAAGGTCAAATAAAGAATGTGTAAAACACTTGATAATCTTTACATCTTTCTAGAAAAATAATGTAATCAACCAACCACAACCCAGTGTCTAGGGTAAATAAATTGTGGAGTTTCTTTCCTCAGCAGAAAAGCCTTGTTGGAATCAACAGTTGCTTGTTTCTTCTTTTTATTATTATTATCTTATTTCCAAAATTTTTATGTTGAAATTTAGTCTCAAATTTGACAATATTAAGAGGTGAGAGGATTTGGGAAATAAATGGTCGTGAGGGTCTGTTCTCATAAATGAGCTTAATGCCTTTTACCAGAGGCTCATGGGAAGCTGTGTATCCTTTTACAACATAAGGACCATTCTAGACAGCATCATCTGTAAAGAACAGTGAGTCCTCACTAGGTTCCAAATCCGTTGGTAACTTGATCCAGCTCATCTCAAATTTATAAACATTTTCTGTTGTTTACAAATCATTCACATGAGGTATTCTGTTGAAGCGGGTTGAACAGATTATAAGCATTGACTTAACTAATTCACCTCCACCACACAGAACTGAAAGTCATTTCCTACATTTCACTTGTGTGAGTAAAAGGTGCTTCCAGTTTCAAAATGGAAAGACTGAGCACGTTTAGTAGCTTACCTTCCTTTTACAAATCCTAGGCATGATTCCATGATAAATAACATTAAATAAATGGCTGCTGAAAAACACAGAGAGAAATTTTCACAAGAATAGAAATCATGTGTGGACGCTTGTGCAAAGAACAAAGTATCAATCAAAATGAATATGGAAAGTAGGGGAAGGATGAAATATCAGTTGAAGAAATTCAATCTAGAGAGGCAATAGAGCCTTCATAGAAGGTGACGGAGACACAGTGGATAGTTTCACTGGCTATGCTCGAGAGGGGCAGTACAGTGGAATCGAGGACCCACACCGCACCCCACAGTCCTCCCTTCCTCCCAGCACCTCACTTTCTTTCCCTGACCTCCAAATTTTCAGAGCCTTTATAGCCCAGCCAAAACTGTGTTTGAACAGGAAGAAAAGGAATTGTCTTTGTGCTAGTGGCTGGCAACCTCAGGGAAGAGTCAGAATTTATTATACAGCAAGCATATTTTATTTTGAGTAAGAATTTAGTCTTCTCCTATGCAGTAAGTTGAAAAAGAGAAATCTGCCAATTTTACAGAAACTCTTGTGCCCCAAATTAAAAAATAAAAATAAAAATAAACTTTAATGAAGTTGCCTGATCATTACTGAATGGCAACACCATTAGAGAAAGCAGAAAAATTCATGCCAGAGAAAACAGAATAGAACAATGATATACTATGTGCAATTGTGCATGATTTTTGATTCAAGAACTATTACACCCAGAAGACTTTGTACGGCACTAAAAAACAATATGTACAAAGATAAACTGCACAAGAATAAGTGAAAATATTCTCATTATGTAATAGTCCAAAATACCCCACATGTCAAAAATGTGGAGATTGTTTAATTTTCTGCACACAAATACTTCACAGATATCATAAATAATAATATAGAAAATTTAATCAGGAGAAAATGATGACTTTTTAAATGAAATGTACGTTTTAAAGCATGTATGTATTAATACAGCAATATGTATGACTAATTCTAATAATTCACATGATCTGTGACAATTTCATACCTGCCTGTGGATGTTTGCTGTAAAACGTGTTTATGGTAACATGTTTTTTTAACTGAAAGAATAGTAAAAAAGTATAAAGCATTGTATTGATGGCATAGAACCTGTTCCATCATCCTGGTCAAATGACAGGTAATTTAATTTTTATTCTTCATTTATCTATATTTTTCAAATAATCCTCAATGAAAAAAAGTTTTTCCAGAAATAGTTAAATTTACATCAACCTAGTTCTAATTACTAGTCTGCAAAGTTTCTTTTTTTTCTTTTTGTTTTTTGTTCTTCAAGACAGGATTTTTCTGGGTAGCACTGGCTGTCCTAGAACTCATTCTGTAGACCAGGCTGGCCTCAAACTCATAGAGACCCACCTACCTCTGCCTCCTGAATGCTAGGATTAAAGGCATGTGCCACCATCTCCCACCATGCAAACTTTTTAATGGGGGTAATTTCTTAACTGACATTTTCTCTTCCTAGTTGACTACAGCTTATGTCAACTTGACAAAAAACAAACAGTATGCAGCCATCTTCAGACCTAAAGAAGCTAAACACTAAGGAGGACCCTAGGGAGAATGCTTAAATCACATTCAAAATGGCAAACAAGATAGACAGCAGAAGTGGTGGAAGAGAGGAAACAGGGTGGAAGCTATAGAGGGTCCTCTGAAAGGATTCACTCAACAGGGGATCAAAGTAGATGCTGAGACTCAGGGCCCAACTTTGGGCAGAGTGCAGGGAGTCTTATGAAGGAAGAGAAGGGTGGGATTAGAGGGACAGGGAAGAGAACAGGAGCCCCACAAGGAGACCAACAAAACAGAGACAAATGCACCAGTGGAGGACCATACATGGAGAGGACCTAGACCCCTGCTCAGATGTGGCCAGTTGGCCCCTCAGTCTCCATGTGGATCTCTGAGTGAGGGGATCAGGAACTGCCTCTGTCATGAACGCAGTTGACTGCTCTCTGATCACTTGACCCTGATGATGCAGCCTTGCCAGGCCACAGAGGAAGAGGATCCAGGCAGTCCTGATGAGATTTAAGCTATGGGCAGATGGCAATAGTGGAGAACTCCCCCTTCCAGTGGACGAGGGGAAGGGAATGAGGAGAAAGGGGAGGGAGGGGAGGGTTGGGGGGGAGTCGAGGGAGAGGACTTCAATTAGGATATATAATGAATAAATTGTGAAAAAAAAATTTTAAACAGTATGCATTTTAATCTAATAGTAAAAAATAAGTCATCCATTCCCACAAACAAAGTTTTCTTGATAATCCTTAGGCAATGAAACATATAATTAACATTATATTTGAATTAATCAGATGCCATAGTGTCTTGCATGAGAAAAGTAAATGGAACTACATCTAAAACTTTGCCTCATCTGAGGCTTCTAAGCATTTTTAAAAATAATTATTCAAATGTCATTTTCAATATAGAATCAAAACTAACCAATTATATAAGAAAAGGTGCACTGAGTTGAATAACACTTTTGTGGATAATCAAGATTGTCAGGGATATGTGAGCCTGCAGTAGCAGCAGATAAGCCAAATGTAGTCAATATGCACCCCAAATATTCTCCTCTACTATTGCATTTATTAGACTTCAACACTGAAGTCACCACAATTACCATTTTTAGCAAATAAAGTCATTTCAAAAGGAAATTGTAGCATAGTAGATTTTTAAAAGAACCAACCAAAAAGTTCACAGTGAATAAAGTTGGGGAAAAACCAAATAACTTGATTTAACAATATTTAAGAGTAACTAAAAAGTAAATTATAGAATTATAAAAATATGTGAGAAAAAATGCTGACTGAAACACAAAGAGGAAAAAAATGATATACAGAATGAAGGTGAGATGCAAAGTAGATACAATGAAAAGTCATAAAAATATATGAAGTTAAATTACAGGAAGGTAAAAGAGAGAAGGAACAATATTGGAAAGAAAATGACTAAGAGCTTTTCGGCTTTGATAGATATCATGACCAAAAGCAACTGGAGCAGAAAAGGTTTATTTCTCTGGCAGGTTATTTAGAGTCCATCATCAAGGGCAGCCGCAGCAGGAACAGGAACTTCAGCAGAAACAATGGCAGCACACCACTTCCTGATTCACTCCTCATGGTTTACTCAGTTTGCTTATTATTGCCACCCAGAACCACCTGTCCAGGGATGGCACACTCCCTACAGTATTTGGGATCCTCCTATGTCAATCAAAAAAAAAAAAAAAAGCCCCAACAGACCTACCTATGGGTCACTATGATGGAGGCAATTCTTCAGCTGAGGCTCACTCTTCCCAGATTACTCTAGATTGTGTCAAATTGATAAAGTCTAACTAGAACAGTATTCAATTCATCCACATATTTATAGAAACACTGTAACTGAAATTAATATTTAAGTTATGAAAAAAATCTTAGAAGCTGTCAGGAAAAGAAAAACAGATGCTAGAAAACACTAGATAGAATTTGAAATGCTGAAAAGAATGTAAAGCAGTCACATGAATTTGGATCCTACACACAGTAAAGAATTATTCTGCTAGACTAAGCATAGGGTTTAAGTTAAAACTGGAGTAATATAAACTCATCACAATGGAAAGATGCTTTGACCTGGAGTTAATAGGATTCCTCTCAAATATCAGAGAGAAGAGAAGAAACAGCAGCAATGAACAGGATCAATCAGAAGGAATCCTGTCTATGTGTCTAACACAGTAAAGCCTTAATGGCACAGAACAGCTATGGTACTCAGCAAACATTCTGAAACGAGCATGGGAAAATGAAGTTGAGGTTCTCACACTCCCTAGAAATGTAAATTAATAATCCCCATAAAGCAACGTTTTAATGTTTAGTCAGTTATACAAAGTACATAACCTGTGATTAATATAAAATAAAAATGTTTTTTAAAAAAAGAGTAAAATTGTATAAAACTTTATTATTAAAATTACAAAAATCTCTAGATTTGGGCTGGAGAGATGGCTTAGACGTTAAGAGCCCTGGTTGCTCTTCCAGAAGACCTGAGTTCAATTCCCAGCACCCACATGGCAGCTCACAATTGTTTGTGACTGACACCCTCACACAAATATAATGCAGGCAAAACACTAATGCACATTAAATAAATGAATAAATGAATCATTAAAAAAAAAGAAAGAAACTCTCCAGACCTAACCAAAAGAGGAACAGTGGAAAAGGAGCACAGAAGAAGTAGACACAGAAATCCATCAGAAGACGCTCATCTATCCCCACTTAATTCAGCAATACATCAAGAGAAACTAAAAGCTACAACTCAAAGACAGAGGTATTTCTATTGGATCTTTTTAAATAAATTCCTATAGTGTATGTAATATGTATCTAAACTGTATGGCTATATAAGGGTTGAAAGAAGTGAAAACAAGCATATCATGCAAACATGAACTGAAAGAAAACTACCATAGTGGTAGGAACAGCAGAAAAATCAAGCTTTATGGCTATGTGCACATGGGATGGAACATGAGAACTTGAGCAATCGTCATCTGGAAATATTTGACAGCCATACAGTATATAATACATAGATTTGTTAATTTCTTGGATGAAAACTTGAAAAACTGAAATTAATAAGTAACAAATCCCTTCAACCAGGGCTTCTCAACTTCAACATGGACATTATGGCCAGGTAACACTTTGGAGAATTGCCTGATGTTCTAGAAAATGTTTAGTAGTGTCTCTGGCCTCTATCCCAGAACACCAATGCTACTATTTCTCTATTTGTGCAAACAAAATTATTTCCATCCAGCTGGGCTTTATTGTCTACTGTGTGCCAGGTACTGTTTTAGGTGTTAGAAATACATCATTGAATAGACAAAATATGCTTGTATCTAATGATACAGATGTTCTTGAGGAGATGCAGGCAGACAAGTAGAGAAATCTCATCACCAAAGGAAGAATAATAAGGTTTAAGGAAAGTCATTTACTAGATTTAAACCAGAGTCTTTGTTTGTTTGCTTGCTTGCTTGCTTGCTTGCTTGCTTGCTTTTCGAGACAGGGTTTCTTGCGCAACCTTGGCTATCCTGGACTCGCTTTGTAGACCAGGATAGCCTCGAACTCACAGAGATCCACCCCCTCTCTGCCTTCCCTAGTGCTGGGATCACAGGTGTGCACCATTGCACCCAGCTCCAGAGCCATTTTTTAGAGAATTTTTCCCTTATTTTATGCTATCCTGGGGATCATACACAGAGACATATAAATGTGAGGAAAACACTCTACAACTGAGCTGTACACCTCAGTTCCCAGAGCCTTTTAAATAGTTCTTATTTCTGACCAGAGTTAGTCTCCAAAACATACTGACTCTGATTTTCAAACTTCACTTTCACAGCAAGAGGGGGGAAAAGGAGAAAGGAGAAGAAAAAGAAAAACAGCTCTGATTTTCTAAGTAGATGACCCCATCCTCATCTCTCAATGAGAAGATAAGAGTTGTTTAAATTTTGGCATCTTCAATTTGAAGATAAGCTAGACATCTTTTTATTCTCCGGAGCCAGATCATTACTACCTAGTGAGAAAACTCAAATTCTGATGTGTTTAACTAGTGGTAGATAAGCCTGGTCCTCCAAGCACCAAGGATCCTGTGAAACGGGATCCTTTCACAGAATGGAAATTTTGCAGGCATCCAGTACCAGCCTGTCTTAAAAAAAAAAAACTGTTCTAAAAAATCGCATAAAGATATAAAAAGTCAGAACTCAGATATTAATTTTAGCAAAGTAGAGGAAAAACAGCTATACCATCAAACTTAATTGGGCACTCAATTTTTAAACCTGAGTTTTAACAAAATGGTCATTGCCTCCAGAGTGATGTTTTATGAATTTTCTCTCTGCTTTCATCTCAAAAAGGCTATCTCATGAAATTTCAGAATTGGAATAGTAAAAGAAGCGACAGCATGTAATTCGGCATACTCCTCTTCTCCCGCCCCCACACAAGGAATAGCAGAACATTAGCTCAGCCTCATAAAAGCAGAGGCGGGAAGGCACCCAGGGCCAGCTTTGGAGCCCACTAGTCCATGTCAGCGATGCTTACGTCACTCACATAAAACCAGATCCCACAAGGGCTTTGTATTAGCAAAGCACTGGCTCGTGTCCCGGTTCTATTAAAGGTCACAGAATGTTGTTTTAAATGTATATATCTCCTCATAAATTCAGCCGTGGGAAGGAGCACTGACAACTGAAGAAAAATATGTTATTTTCAAATCAAGGTCAAATTTCAGAAAGGCATTTAAAGAGATTCAAGGACAGGATGTAAATTTCTTTAGTATTCGAGGGACGTAGATAGATAGATAGAGAGATAGATAGATAGATAGATAGATAGATAGATAGATAGATAGATAGATAGATAGATAGATAGACTGACTCTGACGGATGGATAGATAGACAGACAGACAGACAGATAGATAGACAGACAGACAGATAGATAGACAGATACTCTCACTGTGGAGGCCAAATGGATTGCTAACGTTGGATAGCAAGAGGACAAGGCGCATGGCTGGAGTGTATCAGCACAGAGCGAACTGGACGCTTCAATGTGACATATTTGAACATATTTGAAGGCATTCTTGACCACAGCTTTATGAATATTTCCTGGCATATTTTTTTACATACTATGGTTACCTTCTAAATCTTTTTTTCAAAGTTTTTAAGCTTCAGATAGGAGTTTGGATATGAGGCAAACACTGAGATTTCACTTTTAAAATGAGCTTCCCCCCCCCCCCCATAACTCAGTTGTGTTTTCTAGGCTGCTTTTAAAAGACATGTTTGAACATGGACATGGTAATATTTGTAATATAATAGTCATTCCCCAAACATTCCATGTTACAGTTCCATATAAGCTTATAAACTAAAATTAAATGGTCTTCTTAGGAATGCATGTATGTGCATTAACAGATTTGTTTATAACTGGTCATACATGGAAATTACTCTAGTGAAGGTATGTAAGCTCATTTTGAAATAATAAGAGTTATTCAAAAATAAAATGGGGGGGTTGTTAAAGATGGCCCAGCAGGTAAAGAGCATGTAGCATAAGAATAAGAACCGGAGTCAGGCTCCCCAGAACTTATGCATACCTATAGTCCCAGCATGTAGGAAGTGAAGACCAGGGCTCCTCAGAGCCTGATGGCTGGCTAGACTAGCCAAATTGTGTGTGAGCTTGGTTCAAATGAAACACTTTGACTCAATATATAAGGATGAGATTATAGAGGAAGATATCTGACTTCCACCTCTGGCCTCTACACACATACATGCACAGGTATACAAATACACACATGTGTACACACAAATACAAATGCGTTAATTGGTAACATGGTTCTCTTTACTTTGTCTGATCACAAAAGTATAAAATGACTAAGGACTTTGGAAGCATTCATGAACCATTTAGGCTTCATGAATCAGACAAGCATCAGGTAAAGATTAAAGTAAATAGTATACACCATCTAACAATCAAGCCAGAATCTGGGGTCCAGGACAACACAGCAAGCTTTTCTCAGACTAGAACAGATCAAAACCAGTCAGCATTTGCAGTGCATAGAGAAGTCACTTCACTTCTTAAAACAGAAAATGACATCAAGACAAGTAGTTGCCAATAGCCTGAGAAGGGCCTAAGGAAATGGAGTTCAGTTTCATAGGATCCTATTCTGAGAGGCAGTCTTGCAATTAGAAACTTAGTGTTCTACCGGAGGGTGGGAAGTAGCATAAAGAAATAAACAGAACTAAAGTTAAAGATCCTGAGAATGTGGATCCTTCAGAGACATAGTTGATTGCTTCTATTTTATCCCACAGCTGAATTAGGCCAGAAGGCAAACACGTCTTCAGAGAAAATAGCTATTCAGCATCAGACGTGGAGATGTGCTGCATTTACAGACTTTATGCCCCTTGGGAACAAATCAGTGAAGGCCCTGGCAGAAACAAATGGGGACCATTGAAGCTTTTATCATTGTCTGTGATACTGATGCTTGAACCCAGGGCCTTGGATTTGTTAGGTGAGCTCTCTGTCACTGAGCTACAGCCCAGCACCTAATCATATGGTTTTTGAAGTCTGCAAACACATCTCTAAATACAGGATGAGATAGCATCTCAACTATCCAGTGTTTCTGGTTTTACTGAGCACCGAACATATGCCAGGCAGCTTTCAAAGAATGTTGTGATACAGTTGTTAATACCACCAATGCACAGAGGGACAAGATACATATTAGAGTTAACATGCTACGGTTCCCAAGGGCATGACTGTTAAGCTAAGGGGGGAAAACTGTTTGGGAAAAGTAGATTCAAACCTCTTCACTCTTTACATTATTGTGTTTCTTGGAAAATAGGTATTTTCATATTCTATGTTTTTTTTATATTGTAAAAGAGGAAATGCCTTGGCCATCCCCAGGTTTGATTTAAAACTCTAAAGAATTCTTGAAGAAAACCAAGGAGCACTGGTGAAATGGGAAAGTAATGATGACATATTTCACTTAAATTGCCCAAGTATCATTTTTCTCATGACATTGCTATAGCCGACAGCATTTCTCTTCCCCTGCTCTCTCTCACTGCTCCACCACACACAGAGATTAAAACACATGCACACAAACCTTGAGAAAATACAAATACTGAAAATTCTTAACTCTGAAACAGTCTGTGTTTGTAAGACAGAGATCTGAATGAACATTATGTCAAGAATTTGAAACTGAAGGCAAGCAGCAACTGTGGAAAGTGTACTAGCTGTGACATCATCTTCCTAAGCGTGTTTCTTGAGGGTGTACTGCTAGTAGATCACTTTCTCACATGCTGTCACATTGGCCTGTATCCATATAAATCTTTAAGATAAATTTTCCATATCCAAACTGCATCCAATTAATGGTATTTTTTATTAAGATAAAACTCCTATGGTATTAAAAAAAAAAAACATGGTAATGATTTGGCCTTCCCAAAGATTCTCCAAAGTACTTTAGTGTTTAATTCACATGCTAAAAACACACAGCCTATTTTAGATTATTTAGGTAAAAATAATAATCATAGCTGTCCATTTCATCACTGATGCATAAGTACTACATACATTTACAATGTAGCTGAGGGGAATCAGGTTAACTCTACTGGCCAACCCATAAATCACACACTATTTTTTGTGTTCACATACCAGAACCCAGAGACTACACTGGTCAGAGGGCAACTTCAGTATCACTTAACTCAAGGACATAGTGAAATTCTCAGAATCTGAACTCCCGGTGAAAGAAAAAGAAACAGAAAAGGAACAACCCATGCTTATCACTGCTAAGACAAGGAACAGGTTTTCCGGAGTCTCTGTGCTATGGTGGGTGGAGGCTGAGCTTTTAGCAAAGTCTTGAGTGCCACGTCTAGACCCATGATGCTCTGTAACTCTGGCCTGTGGCTCTCCAACTGTGATGCCCACACTTGCAGCATCAGCATCACCTGAGAACTTAATAGGAATGCACATTCTTGGGCCCCGCAGACATCTGACTCAGAAACTCTGGGAGCAGAGCCCAGCATGCTGTGCTTTAACAGCTATCCCAAGGCTTGTACTGTGTGGTCAGGTAGGAGGACAGCTTCTGCTGACTAATTTCTTCCCTGGTGTCCCAATATGTTTATTCTGATATCCAGCCTGCTTCTCCAGGGGATTGATTGTGCAGCATCAAACAGACTTCTACTGCACGAAAAAAAAAATGCTTCAAAAACTCGTAAATTACTAAATAACTAAAATATTGATGCAGAGAGACAACTTCTTGTATTATGTCTAGATCGAAAATGCCATGATATTTCAGATGAGTAAAAAGATCACTGACGGAGTCTGACAAGAGTGCTAATGAAATATGAAGTTTCCTGTTAGCTCTGCACTGTTCAGCAGATGAGATTCCGTCCTAAATTTCACATCAAAGGCAGACCTCATGATGTTTCCTGATGATGTTCATTAAAACTTTTTGCCAGCTAGACATGGTAGCACACACCTTTGATCCCAGCACTGGGCAGAGGCAGGTAGATCTCTGTGAGTTCAAGGGCAGCCTGGTCTACAGAGTGAGTTCCATGATGGCCAGGGCTGTTATACAGAGAAAGCCTGTCTTGAAAAACTAAAAAAAAAAGAAAACAAAAAACCTGTTTGTCACTTTTGTTAGGCCTACTTCTATTCCAAATCACTTCAGTTTGGGGAGCTAAAGAAAAGAGATGCACACACACACACACACACACAGTCTTTTAACATTATTTCAAAGGAAGTAAAAATCCCAAGGATTTACTTCTCTCCCTGCTGAATCAATTAAGCCACAACTGCTTTAAAGACTGAACTTTCTATTTCTTTTAAAATATGGAGAGAGAGATTGTTCACTCTCACTTTTCTTGAATCACACTGATATCTTACCCAAAGTTCTCAGTAGCAAATAACAGCAACATTCTTCCTTCTCCCTTCTCAAAAGTTTTTAATGCATCTGGCTACTTTTCCCTTCATATTTTGAAGTAATAATTAATTACTATCTACCTGGCCCCCTTTCCTTTCCAAGCTAATGTCCAGATCTTCAATGATCTTATTTTTAAATGTCTGTATTTCTTGCTTTTCTGAGCTCTCCAAGACACAGTTTGAAATTCAAACTGCACACATGAAATTCAACATCCATCATTGTTCATTAATCTCACTGGAATATGATGATGGTAAGAATTCAACTTTGAATTTTATTTTATTTTGAGGGTGCCAGCAACATAATGTGCTGCTCCATGAGTAGTGCACATGCTTGCTAAGCCTGATAACCTGAGTTAGATCTCAGGGACCCACCTAATTAAAAGAGGGCATCAACTCCCAAAAGTTGCCCTCCGGCCTTCTCACGTGTGCAAGGGCTCACACAGAAACACCAAATAAAATAACTAGTTAATTAAAAAATCAGTTCAAAAATGCTTTATTTTTAATTGTGTGTATGTATGCAGGGATACACTCACATGAGTGCAGAAGCTGCTAGAGACAGTGACATCGGATCTGCCTAACATGGGTGCTGGGAATTCTCTGATGGTGAGAATTCCCCTAGTCTTCAAGTGCGACTCTTTGGAAGGAGTGGCCAGAGGAGACACTCAGCAAAGGTTAGCTGAGCTGAACGCTCTTCACACAGGAAAAGTCAGATCTGTTACAGACCAATACTAAGAATGCTCTTCCAGACATCCTCAGTTCAATTTACAGCAACCACATGGTGTCTCACAACCATCTCTAAAGGGATTTATTCCTCCTTGTGGAGTGCATGAAGACAGAGCACTTATGAAAAAAAAAAGCCTCCCAGGAGCCCACCCTGTTACAGGTCTCCAGCTTGTCCCAGCTATGCACCCCACATCAGTTCACTTCTGTCTCTCAGCCCTCTCCCACTCCTGGCCCCGCACACCTGATCACCACCTTCGTTCCCCTCCCCACACTCTCTCCCACCCAGTTCCCTCTCTTCATTCCCTTCCATGACTATTCTATTTCCCCTTCTGAGTGAGATTCAAGCATTCTGTGTATTGGATGATGTGGGGGTGACTCTAGCTGAGACTCCTAGCTGTGGGAGACATGGAGACTGAAGTGGCCACCTCTTAGGCAGGACTTACAGTGGAGGGAGGGGGACACCAACCCACCCACAAAACCTTCAACCCAAAATTTGCCCTGCCTACAAGGTATGCAGGGTTAAAGATGAAGCAGATTGAGGGAATAGCCAACCAATAACTGGCCCAACTTGATACCCACCCCATGGGAGAGATCTAACCCCTGACACTATTAACAATATTCTGCTTTGCTTGCTGACAGGAGCCTAGCATAACTTTTCTCTGAGAGGCTCCAGCCAGGAGCAGATTGAAACAGATGTTGAGACCCAAAGCCAAACATTAGGAGGGGCTCAGGGAGTCTTGTAGAAGAGTGGGGTAGGGAGATAGAGGGACCTGGAGGAGACAAGAGCTCCTCAAGAAGACCAACAAAGTCAACTAACCTAGGCCCTATGGGGGCTTAGAGAAACTGAAGCACCAACCAAGAGAGAGTCCTAGGACCCCTACATATATGTAGCTGATGGGCAGCTTCATCTCAATGTGGGTTCCCTAGTAAGTGGAGTGGGGGCTGTTTGTGACATGGACTCTGTTGCCTACTTTTGGATCACGTTACCCCAACTGGGCTGACTTATCTGGTGTCAATGGAAGAGGATGTGCTCAAACCTGATGCAACTTGATTTGTCAGGCAGGTTGGTATGGAAGAGGGGAGGGCTCCCCATTTCTGAGGAGAATGAGAGGGAGGAAAGGATAAAGGGGAAGAAGGGAAAGGAGGGAGGGAACTGCAATCTGGATGCAAAGTGACTAAATACATAAAGTTTTAAAAATTAGAAAAAAAAATCCAGGAGGTGGTGGCACATGTCTTTAATCCCAGCCCTCAGAAGGCAGAGGCAGGAGGATCTTTGTAAGTTCATGGCCAGCCTACTCTACAGATCAAGTTCCTGGACAGCCAGGACCACACAGAGAAAGTCTGTCTCAAAAAGAAAGACAGACAGATAGATACATAGGTAGATGGATGGATAGATGCAGAGAGAAAGAGATAAAGGTTGGTTGTCCTAACTCCACTAGCATGATGGGCAGGTGCCACCACGTCATGTTTAGGAAGTGCTGGGAATCAAACCAGGACTTCATGCATGCTAAATAAGCACTCTACCAACTGGACTATATCCTCAGTCCCAAATTATTTCTATGACCATATAGCTGCGGTGGTGCCCACTCCTAATCAGGTTTCCAGTTAACATACATTTGTATACCAACTCATGATTTAAAACATCTTGGGGTTGTGAGGGACTGGCTCAGCATTTAAAAGCACTTGTTCTTGAAGAGGACCTAGAATCAATTCCAAGCACACACAAGGTTGCTCAAAGATGTTCATAACTCCAGTTCCAGGGGACCCAACACCCTCTTCTGGCCTCTGCAAGTACCAGATATAGAGTCCACAGAGAGACACGCAGTAAAAACACTCATATACATAAAATAAATCTAAAAATAAAATCAGCTTCAAATATTTAAAAGCTACCTCAATAAAATCTATACGCTACTACAAAATAACATTTTCTAAGTTACACACCAAACTTTAGACCACAGAGGATGAAGAGAAAGCTCAGCTGTTATGAGCAGTAAATGATCTTCCAGAGGACCAGGGTTAATTTCCAGTACCCACATGGCAGCTTACAACTGTCTGTAACTCCAAGATCTGACACCTTCACACAGACATACATGTGAAGCAGGCCAAATATCAATGCATATTTAAAATATTAGACCATGAAACAGCATAAAGCTCAAATAAAGATCATCTTTATCTTACTAGGCCACAGAAGAGGACATTGCAGCCAGTCCTGAAGAGACCTGATAAGCTAGAGTTAGATGGAAGGGGAGGAGGTCCTCCCCCATCAGTGGACTTGGAAAGGTGCAGGGAGGAGATGAGGGAGAGATAGGGGGAGGATAGGGAGAGAATGTGAGAGGGGGGCTATGGCTGGGATGCAAAGTACATAACCTGTGATTAATATAAAATAAAATTAAAATGTTAAAAAAAAAGAATGATAGTAGCCAGCCGTGGTGGCACATGTCTTTAATCCCAGCACTTTGGACGCAGAGACAGGTGGATCTCTGTGAGTTTGAGACCAGCCTGGTCCCCAAAACAAATTTCAGGACAGCCAGAGCTGTTACCACACAGAGAAACTCTGTCTCAAAATAATGACAGTAAAATAAACTATTTAAATTTATTCTACAGAATGTAACTACAGCATTGGAGTTCACAATGTGTTTCAAAATAACACATACACATGTCTTTCACTTTACTCTTGTACTTTTCATATCTTTCACCATTTTATAATAAAAACCGGTTTTAAAAGATATCCTTCAGAAAGTTAACACTTTCTGTTATCACCTGTAGATAGTGACTGATCACCATAATTGCTTTACCAATCACTACTTTGGTACTACCAAATGTTTCAGATCTCATTCATTGTGAAAGTAATTTTCACTCTTTTGACACTCTCTTTAGGATGTTTAATAATCATTTACCAACCTAATATGCTCATGAGGTTGGTGGTTTTGAGGAACAACTCAAACAACTTGTCTGAATTCATAGCTTAGTAAATAACTTAGAAATTTAAATTAATGTATATATGACTCCAACCAAAGTCAATGTCCTTCATTTTATACTACGTGGTGATTATTATTGTTAATGTATTACAATATCATATTGTTATATTATATATACTAATATATATTATATTAGTATAATAGGATAATATTATAACATTATGTTGTTGATGTCCCTCACTTTGAAACTGAACACTGTAAACACTTAGAAGCATACCAGAGTCGGCGAGTTACCTCAGCATTTGCCATTTGTGCCATCAGATCGCCGCATGTTTCAAATGTGAAATCTGATTTTACAGCAATAAATTGCAAAAGTCCATCATTGTTTTAGGCAAGAAAGTCATTTTCAAAATTCTCAGGCAAAAAATAAAAAAAAAAAATTGGGAACAAAGCTCAGGTGAGTTTGGATATGATCTTATTTCCTAGGGTATACAGCATATTCTGAAAGTGAATCTGGCATAGATTATATCAAAGGGATGCAAAATTTTTGAAAACAAGGGTGTTTAAACAAAAAATTTTATCTACAATCAGTTTTTAGAGAAAATGGAGAATTAATGGCGATGTCACGATGTATGCTGAGAAACATTATGTAGGTTCATTCATTTCATAAATAATCTTAAGTTGAAAATGAAAGATTTGTTTGAGGGTGAAGTTAACATTCTAACACCGATGTAAAGGTGAAAGGGCTCACTCCTTTTCCTGGTCTGCGCCACTGTGCCATGGTGGAGGTGACACCGGAAAAGTGCTCTGGAAGTTAGGTCTACGTCACACTGTGCACACAGTTAAATCAAACTCACACTATGAAAAACACCATGGAATCTTTACCAAGTGTTCACTGAAAGCATCTACTCTTTCCTATAATTTGAAACTGTAAAATTTTAACCAGATAGTAAATCCTTAAAAATTTAAAGTGAGCTCTGGTGGTTAGAATTCGACCAGCTCTAGAATCACCTACAATGCAAACTCTGGAGCATGTACGTGTGGGACTGCTTTCACTGATGAGTCTGGGGACATCTTTGTGAGGGGTAATTTGCATTTAGTTACTAGAGGTGGGAATACCCACTCTGAAAGGGGGTGGGTAGGTCCCACAGTACATGAAGAAAGAGCTGAGCATTAGCCTTCAGCTATGGAAACATGTCAACAGCTGCTTCCCTGTCCTGATGGCATAACTTCCCACCATGAAGAACTAGATCCTCAAACTGTAAGACAAACCCTTAAACTGTAAGACAAACCTTTAAGATGCTTTTGTTGTGTAAGATAAGGAAGAGATGAAGATGCGATGAAAGATGTAAAGAGAAGAAAATGATAGAGGAAGGGGCTATATAATTCAGTAGCTCTGCTTCTGAGTACGTATCTAGAGAATTTGAAAGTGAAAACTAAAACTTAGTGAACAAAAACCTTGTACAACCAAGTTGGCAGCAGCGTTGCTCACAGTAAGCAAAAGACAGAAACATCCCATGTCCATCCACAGAACAATGGATAAGCAAAAGGTACCCTTGCATGTGCTATGTGTGATACTATGACACAGCCTAGAACAATGAAGGAAAACCCAACTCTGTATGGCGGGGATGAACCTGAATGAAACTGTGTTAAATATAATAAGCCAGTCATAAAGGAACAAAGGCCGGCAAATCCTACATTGGCGGAGAGCACAAAATAATCGAACACATAGAAATAGGACATGGTGGTTTCCAAAAGAAAGAGAGAGACCTTATTTTAAAATGCTGTGATGAATTCTAACAAGAGAATTGGAAATTTATCTAATTGGGAATTAATAAGTTCTGGAGGAAGGTGGTGGTGATGGACCATATCAAAGTACTCAGTGTCAAGAATGTCCTCTTAGAAGATCCAGAAATGAACCCACACACCTACGGAAACTTAATTTTTGACAAAGAAGCCAAAACCATTCAATGGAAAAAAGATAGCATCTTCAACAAATGGTGCTGGTCCAACTGGATATCTATATGCAGAAAAATGAAAACAGATCCATATTTATCACCTTGCACAAAGCTAAAGTCCAAGTCGATCAAAGACCTCAACATAAAACCAGACACACTAAACCAGTTAGAAGAAAAAGGGGGGAAGACCCTAGAACTCATTGGCACAGGAGACTACTCCCTGAACAGAACACCAACAGCACAGGCTCTAAGATCAACAATCAATAAATGGGACCTCATGAAACTGAAAAGCTTCTGTAAAGCAAAAGACACTGTCATCAAATCAAAACGACAGCCTACAGACTGGGAAAGGATCATTACCAACCCTACTTCTGACAGAGGGCTAATATCCAGTATATATAAAGAACTCAAGAAGTTAAAAAGCAACAAATCAAGTAATCCAATTA